>BQKZ01000703.1:44962-60106 GCA_036244855.1 Temnopleurus reevesii
GGGGGGGGGGGGGGGGGAGCAGAGAGAGTGATGAAACCTTCTGCACATATATTCTTACAGACAGTTCACGGTCATAATGTGTCCCTGTCTGGCTTTTATGTGTGTTGTCAAAACTAGCATGTCTAGGAGAGAATGGAGAAGGGAGGAAGGAAGTACAACAGGGTTGTGTTTCATAAAGCTTTGCGTACATACCACATCTCCGCACCACTCAACGAACGACTGGTGACCATATCTTTGGTGCGATTCTGCACTAGGGTGTATCATTGAGAGCGAGACAGATTCACAAGTTGATCCTGGAGTTGTGCATAGATTTGCGCACAATTTTACGAAACACAACCCTGGCCAACCTCTTAAATCGGACCTGTATTTTTTTGTTTCAATGATATGCATAATTTGAAGAAAAAAAAATTGAAAACCTTAGTCAAAATATAAACTACGAAACATGAAAAACTATTTCCTCTTTCAAATATGCCATATTCAGACTAAAAAGATGCCCTGATCAAGTCTGTTTTCTATATAATAGTCCTAATTCATAAGCCATATCTGCCACAAAAAGTCCAATTTCAAAATCCATTTCTGCCAAGAAAACAAGACGTGTAAATGACCTACGGTCTCGACTTTGCTCTTCGCCACATCTTTTCTGTATATCATAAGTAGGTCTTCCAAACTTCGGGTTAGACCTAATGCATTTTTTCTTCCTTTATCTCTGTTTTATGCCATTGTTGAGACCATGAAACAAATATTTATTGAAGTGATAAGGTGCACAAAGCCACAACAGGGTCTGTATCGTAATGTGGTGAGCGCCAGACATAATAATACCATTTGATTTTGAGTGTCAGGCATACAGTTTTATAGTTTATCAAGTGTAAAGTTCAGTTGTAGTCTGTGTATACTAACCTGTTCATTCTTTTAATTAATTAGTCTTGATTTGTAGTCATTTTCACCTTCTTAAGTTCAATGATATGAATGAAAAAAAATTTGGCTTTCATAAAAAACACAATCAAGGAAGATAGATATAATCACTAAAAATATATCTGCGCAATATTGATGTGACAACTAATCCTTAAAATTCCTTGAAAATGTTGACATTTATTTTTGTAAAGCTGCTACTACACCTACTCCATAATTATCAATCTTACAGCTGATGGTGTGTTGATCCCATGGCTTTGGGTGAAAGAAACGAGCGAGAAATAGTTAAAAAAAATAATTACCTTACCTTTTGAAAAAAGTTAGACATGAGCATCTAGATTGATACAACAACAACTAAGAAATATCCATACAAATAGAAGGCATGAAGATGTATCAGGAAGCAAACAACAAAAATAGAATTTTAAGGCCTCGATATAAAAATCCGTAAGTAAAGCTGCACAAGTGCGTCGTCTGCTAGAGGTATATCCAGACGCTTAGCTGTGAATACATTCCAAAATGACATGATCACAAGAGATTTCCTCATTGACTTGTAGTCATGAACATTCCATGGTACAAATCACCACTATGCTGCGTGACAGAGACAAATAGAGAGGATTAAAATGCTACAAGACGATAACATGACATACAATACCCGTCGAGACATACGTACATAGTTTGTGCGTAAAGTCCGGGATGGGTTGCAGAGACAATTGCGGTGCCGTGTCCGCGACGGAGATGGGAACCGAACAGAGAGGGCTGTCGTTTGTACTGGGTGGTAATGATTGGAAGAGAAGTGGTAGGGCCGTTAGTGGCAATCGTAGCAGCACCGATTGCAGCAATGATGAGATACTACGGCGAGAATGTCCGCTGCCGCGTATGTGTTTTGTCATGAGGACTCGACGTCGTGGTGTGGAGAGAAGCGAAGGCAGGATAGGTGAACTCCTTGACTGCACACGTACACTTCCCCTGCAGTGCACGGTTGTGAATCCCTACTGTGAACTCATCTACGTCTGTCTGCTAAATGTGTACTTGCATGTCTCACTTCTGTGTACACTCCTATATACAGCATTGCTCCTCGCCAAGCTCTTTCGCTCTCTCTCCTACCGTCTGTCTGTCGGCCTCTTGCTCAGACAGATTGTGCATTAAGCCTTCCGCAATACCCCTCTCTCACCATCACACACAGAGGCACACACACACACACACACAAGCAAATACGTAGACCGGTGTACGCGGTATTCACGTCATTCAGACAGGCTGAGGCTACAGTCAAACTCTGAACGAGTTTGTGTTTTGATGTGTACACGAATGTCCTCACCCACAAAAGTGTGATTATGTCTGTGCTGGCATATTAGAGGGCTTCCTTTAGACGTGACAAGCACACTGCCAATTATCCAACAATTTCATTCTCTTTTCTTATACCTCTCTCTCTTTCTTCCTCTCTCTCTCTTTCTTCCTCTCTCTCTCTTTCACTTCCTCCCCCCCCTCGCCTAAATACCATTTGACGGATTTTTATTGGCCGATCGGTTTTCTCCTATAACCATTGGATGTGCGTTCAATTGCGATACCTGTGTAATAGGCCAGACTTGACTTCCTAATCATATTACATTCAGACAGTGATGTTTCCCTTTAATCAATCCCATCACACTCCTGTCTGTCGAGTGATGCGATGTAGTGCGTATGCATACGTGCAGCAATCTTTTATCGGACACTCGTCCTCTTCTTCTTCTTCGTTGTCCACAGGGGAAGGTCCCCTCAACTTGTCAGACATTTTAATTGGCCGTAAATGACAACAGGAACTATTAGCAATCAGGCTATCAGGACTCTCTATTGGTCAGATCGCTGACTTTAAAGAGCAGTGGTCGGATGAATATTTCATGCTTTAGAAATGGATTAGCCAACAATTCCAGGGAAATTAATAAAAATACCATCAAAAATAGATACATAAAAAGCGGATTAAAACTCAATCACCAAAAATATTTCATGCAATCTTCAGACAGAGCCCCTTAAGAGTAAAAATGCAACATACCAATGAACTGCAGAGAATAATGGCAATAAAGTGATGTGCAAGTAAGAAAAAAAGTAAGGAAAAACAAGGCAATTAAAAAAAATCCATCTTTCATATCTTCCATGCATTTTCAACCAATCCATTTTCAACCGATCACCACAGGAAGAACATTGCATAATGTCAAATACAAGGGACTACATCCAAGACACCTGCTAGCTTTGTCACATCTATTTCAATCAAAGTCCTTTAATTAGAGTCTCATAAGAATTTCCCCTAAAATGTCTGACCTCATCTTGCTAATGATCTCAGCTTATATTAACCCAAGATCTACCTTCAGCCTACCTGATTATTTATAGGAAAACCAAGTCTAGCTCATCAGACCTGTCCGACAGCCGCGTCATACGACAGAAGAAGGGGCAGGAGGATGACATCGTGTTAGTAATAATCTCTATGCTAATAAGCACCCGGTAACTAAAATGCCCCGTTGTCGTGTCCTCGTCAGCTCGAGATGAAATAAACATGACGAAAATACACGGGGTGAAATTGATTTTGCAGCAATAACGATGATCGTGGTGCCCCCATGAAAGAAAATGATAGCTCCCTCTATTACAGGCCTTGCGGTGAATGTTTGCTTGCCTAGCCTTGTTTGTTGCTCATATCTTGTATACATTCACAGCCTGCCTATAAATTGTAGACAGTAAAACCAACTCTGGAGATACTCGCAATGCCATGTCGTAAGACTCGTTCAGGCAACCTACAAGGCAGCTCATAAAACATGATTACATCTCCAAATTTATTTTGAGAGACTCAAGCGAAACGTGACCAACCAGGAGTCAGTGCAAGTGTATTAATCATCTAAGATTATTCCACTGGAGCACGGTGCACTTTTGGCAAAACAATCGTAAATAATTGCCAATGTCAAATCACCTAATATCTAAAATAAAAATAGACTTTATGAACATGCCTAATGAAAGCACAAAGACCAATAATCTTTCGTTATTAATGAAAATATATGTGGCAGGAATTCAAGATCATCAGAAATCCAAAATCATTGTCACACCTAGACCATTAAAATGGGAGGAATGCGATTAAAAGAAATTTGTTCTTATCTAACATTACATCAAGTAAAAAAATTCATGCATAATTTCAATTTTGATTCTCATTTCGTTCTAAAACAAGAGAAATGTGACTAGGTAAGTATGGTGGCGATACAATGATAGAGAAAGGAGGAGATCACAAAATGAAGATATATAGAAAGAATAGGTGCCAGAAGAACGGGAAATGAAAAGGGAAAATGTTTTGCTCAAAGAAAGAGAGTAAAGGGAAGATGTGGAGAGAAAGAGGTAAAAGGCGGAGAAGTTGAAAAAAATAGATACAACAGAAGAAAAGGTAAAGAAAATAAAAGAAAAGGAACAGAAGAAAAGGATGGCGAAGAGATATGAAAGGAAAGATAATCCAAACCGAATAGATGACGAGAAGTGAAAAAATTGAAATAGATAAAAAAAAAAATAGAAGAAAAGAGAGAAAAGGACAAGAAATGAAGAAGAAAGTTCGTCCAAACCGGGAAGAGAAGTCCCGAGAAGTGAAAAAATATCTACAAATAGATACAAAAAAGAAGACTCTGGAGAGAAGAAAAGGAAAAGAAGAAAAAGACGAAAAGAAATGTAAAAAGAGAGGAATGATTGCTAAATGAATCCTGGTTGGAAGGATTAATGCCAGACCATTCTGTCTGAGAGGGAAGTACGCTGTCCCACTCATATCCTGCCTCATATTAACAATACACAATCTAGATCAAGGAACAGACAGCAAAACCTATACATGGGACCACAACTTCATATTAGGCAAACTATGATAGTACTTTGTGATGAATCCATACAGAAATACTCTTTTTTTCCCCCTTATAACTCGATCTAAAGACGCGACCAAGGCTCAAGCAAGCAGTCCAAGACCCACCCCTTACCTATTTGTAACTGTCCTGATTAACTTACAG
Source organism: Temnopleurus reevesii (assembly GCA_036244855.1). Lineage (NCBI taxonomy): Eukaryota > Metazoa > Echinodermata > Echinoidea > Temnopleuroida > Temnopleuridae > Temnopleurus > Temnopleurus reevesii. The sequence continues at coordinate 49,867 of BQKZ01000703.1, forward strand.
CGCATGCGACAATACCCAGTCAACACTCAATTACCAAATAAGTCATACTTATTTGCCCATTTCATCCTTACATGTATATATGTCATTGCTTGTACCAGCACTATATGACTATGTCCGGTTTCATTGATATCAATAATTTCCTCTACAATTTTTTTTCCTTCTCAATAAATACCTGGAAAGACCTTGCGAGTGAAATAAACGGTATTGAAGTATTTGCACTTTTAGGTATTTTCGTGACTCCAAAGCGAGGCTGTGATATAAGAATATAGCACAGGCCTGTCTGCATGAATACTTCCCTCTCTTTTTAAACCTTTTTCACCCTGAATTGTCTCTTATTTCTCTTCTTCAGTCTGGTTAATGCACTTTTCTTGTTATTCAATGATGGTCGACCAATAACAAAGGTACTGAATTCAAATTACAACACCTCTCTGGATCGCGAGACGAGCTTTAGCTCTAACAACCACAAAGCAAGGACATGATTTATCATTTGTACAATAATCACACATCATCTGTCTAAATTCTTCTCTATTTTCCAGGGATCTTCCCCCAAGCAAACGTCACATGAAACCTTCACTTTCTCCCTGTAACCTCATAGATCTTTTGGTTCCGAGCATGTCATCGCCATGGTAATTTCAAACTCATTCCAAGGGTAATGAATGTCTTTGAGAAGTCATTCAGGCCGAGTTTCAGTCAGATTCAGAGCACATATCATTGATTAAAGGTAAACTTTTGGTATTGGTTCAACTTCATGAACCTCACATCAAGATTGATGAATGCATTATTTCCCTTTAAACCCTTTCAGGTTTACAGCATAAGATTAAAACAATAGCATGCATTGACTAGCTAATTATTACCCATAAGCAGAATTCAAATATCAAATGTTACACTCATGCATAACATCAAATACTTAAACATTGTTGAGAAACCATATTCTTTTTAATTTCAGCGAAGGCAGCTTGCATAAAAAAGTGTATGAAATCACACAATAACCGTGTCAAACATCATCTCAGATTAAGAACAACGCTGAGGATGAAATATTTATTTTTACATTAAATTCTTCAAGATTTCTGTTGGATATAAGATGAAGCCAACAAAATGCGTTATCTGGCTGGTGAAAAAAGCATTTTGCAAGATTCGTCATCTAGCCAATATTGCGAAGTATGGAGAAAGAAAATGGAAAGGGAATTGATACGAATGAATATCGATCATACCCACAATAAATTATGGAATATTTTAATCAACCACATGCGAAAGGTTGAGAAAGGTCCTTTCACCTTTTTTTTAAATATATAATCTAGGCGTTGACAATAGCTCAAAAAGAGAGCAGTCCAATCTAGTTTCCATACCATTGAGACATTCAGTGGTAATACATTCCATGATCAATCAGTCCCAATAGATCTATGTTGTGATAGAAGGCGCATTCACACTATGCTTTGGGAGCGCAGCGTGATCCCATCAGCTGATAAAATCAATGAATGGTCTCATAGTATTTCATCACAGCCAAACTGACTCTTGGTGTTGGCATATTTATGTATAAAAATTGCAAATAAATTGTCAACAGCAATCATGATACTGTGTTCAGCAGACAACAACGTTCAACACTAGCAAAGAACACCATCTACTAGAAATATGTTAAAATCTTACAATGTCAGCCACAAAACTGACAGATTATAATTACAATATTGGAGTCAGTATTGGTGTTGGCCCAACACAACATTTAAAAGAATCATATTCCTGTCTACATGTATAATGGCCACCTGAATATACACTGTTTTCTTTTCTTTTGAAAAACTGCAGTACAGAACCTGTGGATAGCTTGATCAATGTATCGATAGACATTATTTGCAGGTATGCATTCATTTCTGTGTGTTAATAAACAGTATATGAAGTAGGCCAATTTGCAAATCTCATTTCAAATGACTATTGTGAGGGTTCTAAATCATCATAATTTGGTCTAAAATACTCAACAAACCTGTATACACTAAACCACCTCAAACCAAAAATGAAATACATCTAACTATGATGCAAATCCAGAATCAAATCAAGAAATTTACTTCATTAAAGAAAAAAAATTTAACTTCCTGTCCAGAACTGTGTCATAGTTCTGTGGTCAGACTAATCTAACCCCATGTCTGTGTCCTCTATCTCTGGCAAGGCATCGTATTGTCTTCCTGCCTCATTAGTGCTCCGGTAATTAAAAGCGTTTACGAAGGCTCGTCTCAATGCTGTCTGGAGGTGACACCATTCACCGAAGCCCGGTCCCCGATCGATTGATCGTGATGAAAGCCTCACGACGATGGGTAATAATATTGCCATGTCACAAGGATAGCTTTGTAAAATAGTTCAACGATATCATAATGGATAATTATTCTGTGACAAGATGACTCGTACTTTGCAAATTGAAAATTTGACACCCTCCACCCCCCCCCCAAAAAAAAGAGATACTATGAAGATCCATTATTAAACAGTGATTGCTTATTGGGTAGAAGAAGTGTGGTCAATCAGCTGGCTTTTAACTATTTTACTTTTTTATGATTGACATAATTCGAGACGGACATGATTTTGAAAGGAAAATAGTTGGCTTTCATTTCTGTGTAATAGAATAGGTGCAATGCGTCTATCCTCATGAGCTTCAAAGAAATATATAGTAGTGTTATATTCATTGCTGTCTGGTGCCCTACATTTCTTGGCAACTTGTCAAAATTTGAAGATTTTGTCACAACGTCAATAGGGGTTTACGGTTAACGACTCATGTGATTAAATTATATTTTTCTTGGAATATCTATTGGTTATAGAACCAAAGAGCAGTACACTAAAGCACTGAAAAGTTGATTCAATGATTTCGGGATTGCACACGTCTTGGAAGTGTGTTTTGTCTGGTGGTATGAATAGACAGGTTATCTCCAAGACTGAACACATTCAACGTATGTGTGTCAGACACCTGTTAAAATCGGTTACTAATGGCAATCCAGACAAGGATATCTGCCCTCTAGTAATTCCAAGGAATATATTTCAATTCTGTCTCATACAACATTCGTTCAATAAAGAAGAAAAAGACAAGGAGCAGGTGTACTTGGGGACTTTCCCTTAGACCCTGTTTACATCAGCCGTTCATAAGTGGTTCCCACTAATCTACTTGTGGTTTCCAAATCCAGTTAAGAAGGACAGATTGAGATGGTTCACATCCACAGGCCAACCACATTTCATTCTACTTCACCTAAAGTACTTTTGTTGCTACAGTAATTCGAGCAGATGGTCATGATCTTCCCATGACTCCCCCTCCCGCTCTACAATTGACTACATGCATAAATTCAAGAGTACCGGTACATCAATGTCCAGTTCACAAAGTTACTAACTTTACTAGCGGCTGGTTTCAAAACTAGTTTAGAAGGCTACTAGAAGTCACTTTTAAAACGATGTTGACTGTTCACAACGGTTTTGTTTTAAACTGGTTTTGTTTAAAACTGGTTTCCATTAAAGTAGTTTAAGCTTGTATGTGAATGGAGTCTTTCTAGATTTATGCAGTAAATTTAGAGTAAAAAAAAAAAAAAAATAACACCATCTAGTTTCAGAATCATTCCATTTCATTGCACAAAACTCTTCTGAATAGAAGCCAAAGAATAGGCCTATTTTGACAAAAAAATAAACGTAAATATTGAATTACTATTGCCACATCTAGTTCTCTCTGCATTTCACATATCATATCATGTGAAAATGATACATAGGCCTACATACAAAATTTTTCACCCATAAAATTAGCATCATGACAGATGTTAAGCATATTTATTTATCGGGAAAGTGAAGGGGAAGGAGGATTGATTGTTCTTCACTAACAGGGGTCTCGCCCTACATCTGACCGGGTACAAGATACGGAGGACAGCTCGAGACATGTGACCTACATAATAGTACGGGTTCAAGACTGTCACGATAAAGCAGAACGAGGGTGGTGATACTGAAGCCCGGGCTGAGAGAAAAATATTCCAAATGATACAACAGGGAAACAAAATACCTGTAGTGATATGCCGATGGAAAATGTAGGGCAGATTAGATTGTGGGGATGGTGGAGGATGGTGGAGGATGGTGAATAGATATGGGGAGTAATTGGGAAGGGGATGAGTGGAGGGGGCGGGGAGATGGAAAGTTTTGAGAAAATGGGGGGGGGGGTAGAAAGTTACAGGCAATTCGAAGGGAGAGGAATAAGGAGAGAAGGAAACAGAGAGAAGGGAAAGAAAACAAGGAATAAAGAGAGGGAGAGGAATCAAAGGGAGGGGGGGTAAAGAAACAGAACACAAGGAGAAGGATGAAGGGGGAGGGGGTCGTGAGGGGAAAGGACAAGGAGTGAGGGTAATATATGGAGAGAGGGAGAGGAATAAATGAAAAGGGAAAAAGGTGGAGAGACTTGACTGATACTGAAAATTAGATTGGGGATTAAAAGAGGAGAAATTAAGAAACAGCACAATGAAAAAGGTAGAGAATGTAAACAAAAATGGCCAATTTAAAAACGGGTAAATATGGCATGGGATAGATGGAAAGATCTATCTTCGGACAAAACAGAACAACGCATCAAAGACAACGAAGATAGAAATCAAAGACGTAATTGGACGGCAGAAAGCAAAGTTGAATGACAGTCTAGATAGACAGAGCGCAGTAATCATTCAAGAATGCGACGGGCTATTTGGAAAATGTCAACAGTTGACACTATGGAGTAGCAGGCAGTCAGTCCGATTACACCAATCACTTTGTTGGGCTCCTACTGCCTTCTCCACCAGATCCATCATCTAGACTTCTCCGCAGGACTCTATGCTTGTGTTCTTTGGCTCTGCACAGATAAAAGAGCAACTTGTACACTCACTAATCACACCTTTTGATACAATCTTCCGAATTTGTTGGCAGAGGAACTTTTGTACATGATATAAGATAACTATAGATACCATATCAAATAGATACTATCAGGACCATGATGAAAAACAGTCTGTATCTGATCTTGTCATCATGTATAAATATTTGAATAAATAAATATAAAATAATAACCGGTCTGTGGTGTATAGCATGTTCGTATGTAAAATACAATTTTTAAGTAGATGGTTAATTCTATTATTTTTAATCCATAGCATTCCAATGAATAAACTGGATGGATAAAGAGACAGAGAGAATGACCAATAAAAATTCACTAATTTTGATATTCATGTGATCAATCTACAAATCTACATATTATGCCACTTCCTTGAATGATACCGTCAAAGACACAAAGATAGATAAACAGATATAAATGATTGATTAATTAATGCAATTTTCACGTGGGAGAAAAGGTCGAGGGGAAAATCCCAAATGGATTCAGAGTTGCATTAATAGGACAGCAAAGCGATGGTATTTATGTCAGATCCAACATGTTCTGATAACCTCAACAAATTTAGCCACGTTCACACACATGAAAAAGTGTTGATGCTTTAAAGGCATCAACAAAGCATCACCGACCCAAATGTTTTCAAATATTTTGGAGGGTTTGCATTCAGGCAATTCAAACCTATTGCTTTCGCCGCAAAACTCGTCATACGACATACTGTTCTGCTGATCTTGGTTACAAGTGAATCGGGCAGCGAGTGAGGCATTGTTGTGTACAGACAACAATCAGCTTCGAGTGATTTGGGGGGTAAACCATGAAATTTCTAACCCTTTTCACCAGACCCGGAGCTATACCATTGCAAAACTTATGACCAGAAAGGTTTGAAAATCAAACTCAAGATATGAAACCTTTGGCTTCTACACAAAAGTTGGTCTTGAAACATTTTTAATCACAACAGAAAATGTCAAAACCAAACTGTTTCAAAACTTTTGGTCCCATGTGTGAACACAACTATTGACATTTAAACTAAATGCAGAAAGACAGACAAATAAATCCATCTGCGCTGAAAAACGTGCCTTCTTTGAATTTCAAAGAGTCAAAATATATATTATCACAAATTCAACCCACATACTGATATCAGTTCTAACCCAGAAACTAGATATAACATGAATCAAAATTCATTGGTCTAGAGGTAGTTACCATCTACATGGATGATGTAATGAAAGTAAACTATCTTGATGAATGATTGGCCTTTTATTCTCTCTTTGTAGAGCATAAGTTCTTTGGTTTCTAACTTCTCATAATAAATTCTGGCTTCTACAGATCAAATTCTTGATAAATGTTGCTAATATTAGCATATCATCTATGGCTTCACCTTGCCAAAGGCATCTAGTAATCAGACGATGCTCATGAGACGAGCATTAGATTGCAGAGGAATAGAAAAGGAAAATTAAATCTTCTCATATCAGAGGATCACGTAGCATATTGCTTTTACCAGTTTTAGTGTTCAAGAGAATCAAACATGAATAACACCTTCTTTTTTTCATTTTAAGAAATTGATCTTGGAAAATTTATTACATTTTTCTGAGATATTGCTGTCAAGGAAACAACCTTCTGACTTTTCAAAGTCAAATGAAATGACCTTCTAGCATCATTGTGACTGTCGACAAACATTCAGCATTGATATGACTGGTGAACGGCCCACGGCTCTAAAATGCCTGAACTGACCTATTAACAGTACTCTCTCCCTCAATCTTCTGTCATAATTATGAATCATAAATCTGCCAGTGCGTCCAAATCTTGCAGTTGCAAGACAAATGACTGCTCAGTTACACCATTATAAACCTTCTAGGGTCATTCATCTCTGGTCATTTGATAACTGCATTTTATCAAAAACTATGACAAGATAACTCTCTTTCTCTTACTTTTAGGGGGCACAAAACTATTGGGAATAAACAACCTGGTTGATAAGGGCATGCACACAAATTACTGACCCCCTTTCCAAAAGGGTTCAACAATCCAGTACATATTAAGTAGCAATGGAGTTTTAATGAGATTAATAACATACACCTATGATCAAATTTCATCAACAAAAGCAATTTCCCTCCCCTACAGCTCTGGGGCTCATGGAGAAGAGCAACCAAGAGACAAGTGACACATTCTCTGAACAGTCAAGTTGGCTGATGTGTGCTGCTGATGTGTGGTGCAGGATATATTAGGAAGAAAACATCGAGACTATGATTAATTTTGGAATTGAAGTTCTTCTTTAAGGGATGACAGGAGAATTGATGCTTATCCTACCGAAAGACATGCCTGCGTGAGCTGCAACCAAACACATCTGCACTAACCATTCTCACCAGCTTTAACCCTTTGATTCCCAGACAAGACTCGCCCAATTCACTACCCCAATGACTACAGAGAACCGAGATGCAAAGGGCTGAAGATGCTCACGAGGGATAGGGAAGGAGTGATAAAAATCGGGTGATTATCATTTTTATGACTCTAAAAGTGACACAAGGGGTATCTTGCGCAATGAGAGGGAGAGAAAAATCAATTACTCCGACGTGTCTGGCTGCTCAATGGGCTGAAACGTAAGCACCTGAGCGGTTTGCAGACGCGACATATGGATGCAGGAAAGTTTATTCTTTCTTTTATCGTTCGTTCCATTCTCAACATCGTCCTTTTGACAGCAGATAAGTCTGGTTGGTCGGCACGCTTTGATAGTCACGCACTTGGATGGTGTGAATGAGTCATGTATCAACATTGTTGTTTTTAGGACGATAACAAAAAGTTATTATAAATACTGAAACAAATTGAAATATTGTGAGGCTTTTTTGTCATAACAGGCATGATGAGGCTAGTAATGGTGATGAAGGATGATGAAGAAACTGTACAGAGTATGACACATGACAAAGATACCATAAGAGATATCTCATCCATGAATGAAAATATTTCAAGAATACTTTGACCCCATTCAAATCAGGTTTTTAAAGCAACTTTGATGGAACTAGTTTCCAAAGCCAGTTTGTAAGGGAAGGTGTGTCCTCATATCTACAGTCCTATGTGGTGGATTTCAAATCCACTTCATACAAAGTGGCTCAGTAGTGCAGCGACGGATAGACACCTGGCCATGTTCTTCCTCTGCCATTGACTACTAACATTACGCTTCAAGGTAACCTGAAGGTTAACCCACTTCAGGCCACTTCAAGAATGTCAAGAACTAAAATTACCAGCTGAACTGGCTCCTGGTCAGGAAAATCTCCCTCACAGAATAGATTTCAAAACCAGTTTGGAAGATCACTTTAATGACGACTAGTTCCATTAAAATTGGCCGTTAAACTGGCTTCTACTAAACTGATTTAACAGAAGTTTAACGCTGTAGACCTGGGCCCCCGTAACATAAAGGTTTGCGATTAATTGCTAATCTGATAGCGATTGATATCAATCGCAAGTCTATGGCAAATCATGTACTAAAGTTTGCAATTGATCACTAAATCAAATAGCGATTAATCGCAAACCTTTATGTGGCCCTGAACATGGTCTTTGTGACTCCAGATAGTGCAGTGAGCAGAATAGCACGCCTGAATTCACATACCAGTCACAGGTTGATCTAGTTTTTTAGCCATGTAAAACTTCGTACCCTCAGATACACAAATCAATAACCGTTGTACTATTTAGGAATGTCATGAATCCTGAGATTATTCTGTCCAAGCTGAATTGAATTAAATAAAATCACTCAATCAAGCAAAAATACACAATTATTTTTTAGGTAGCAAAATCCTACATACCAAAGTCTGACCTCACTCTATAAAAAATACAAAAAAAAAACTAAACTCAGACATGCCAGTCATAAAAACCAAACCACATAAAATCACACAGTCACGCTTGACAAGCCAATTCAAATACAGACAGCACTCACCGGATCGTAGTATAACCACCAGGAATAGGCTGAATATTCGGGAAAGGAAGCGGTAGAACTAATGTTTGGCCAAGCTAAGCTAATATAGAAGTTGTCTCTCGTCTGCTCTATGCCAAGTATGTGGCTTGTGTCACAGAGAAAGCGGTCAGAGCGATGCAGCTGACCGTTCGAGGCTGGACAATGGTTGGGAGGCGATGGCTGGTTTTTCTCAAGCGCTCTCTTTTTCTCTGTTCCTCTCTTTCTCTGTATTTAATTTCAATCTCTCTTCCTGTCTTCCTCTTCCGTACATTTACTTTCCCTACCAATCTTTCATATTCCCCCAGTAACTAAAATGCTGTTCATCTCCACCAGTCTTTTTCTCTATACTCCAATATCTGATCTGCATTTGCCTCCCTCTCCATCTTTCTCTTTCACTCTCTCCTTTTCTGTTGTCTCCTCGCATCCATCGTTGTCCTCTCCCCTCCCTCCCCATTTCCATTTCCATTAATTTCCCTTCTTGATCTTGCTTTATCCCCTTCCTTCCCCTTCTCTACCATTCTATTATATTGGCCAGTTATCCCTCTAACCTCATTCTCCCCAATCCTCTCTTTTCTTTAACTCTCTTCTACCTCTATCCACCTTCATTCCTCCCTTCTCCATCCCTCCTTCTCTCTTTGTCTCTCTCTCTCTCTCCCCCCCCCCCCCCCCCCCTCTCTCTCTCTCTTCCTCTCTTGCCCTCCCTCCATTCTCTCTGTCTCTCTTCCTCTGTCCCTCCCTCCCCATCTCCCTCTCTCTTCCTCACTCTCCCACTGACCAGACCGGCCAGACTGTCCATGAACTGAACTGACCCTTCAGTGTGGGTATCACAATCCTCCTGGGGCCGTTCTGGGGTAGACAATGCATACTGGTCAAGTCCATTTGCTCATGCAGAGCAGGGAAAGGCCCAGAGGCAGTGTGTAACTACTAGTCTGCTGGCACAAACCTTTTGCTACAGTTTTGCAATTCGCATAGTGTATAACATTCAGGGTCTGAAGTCAGAAGCCACATATGCTTAAGTGGTTCAGACTCCCTCATCAAAGTAATTCAAAACACAGTGAAAGATATTTCTGACTTCAGACTCTGGATTAATTTTGTGGAAATCCAAAGCAGCGGGTCTGTGTATGCAGACTAAGGTGTAATTGTAGCAGCAACTGAAATGTCTTTCTCAAATTTTCTATCCATGCTTTGATTTACTGTCAAGCTCATGTCTTTGAAATTCTCATCTTTCGCTCATCTCTCATCCATTTATTGTGGTAATTGACATCATGACTTCATCCTCAATAGTATGACCTGAATTAATTTATTCCAGTCTCCTCTAACAATTTGCTGAAATCCTGTTCCCCCTTTTTACCTGAATCACACCTTTTTAGCCTTGGAATCATAAATCACTCACTAGAGTCTTCCTATATTTCTCTCTACACATCGCAAGGTCAATCAGTCATCAGTCTATTAACCCCTGG
>BQKZ01000703.1:61430-76879 GCA_036244855.1 Temnopleurus reevesii
GTTACAATACAATACGTTGTTGCTCAACTGTTGTACTTTTGAATAAATAGAAGGTAAAAATTTTACTAAAATTGAGAATCCATACCTACATTTCATACCTGCAAATAAGTTATATTTCACACCTATCCTTAGCTATTCATCATCAAATTTCTCTCCCCAAGGAATAAAAAAAAATAATTGATGGAAATGGCAGCCTTGACACAATTGTGATGCGGAACACCTGGTTTGGGCCTGTATTGGGTAGCACAAGAAGGTGTATTTAGTCTGCGGGCACAGACCACTGACTTTTGATTCTGCAAGTTGCATAGAATGTCATGCAGCTTCTGCAGTCATAGATTACATATACTCGTAGGCTACAGCTTGATACATCAGCAAAAGTTGTCTCTAACTGCAGACTCTCCATTCATGCATTGTACATATTGCAAACTTGAAGCAAAGAGTCTGTGCGGACAGACTATGAGGGATTCACGCCCAGGTCACTTCGTCTGGCATATATTCATAAACTGACCACGTAAGTATATGAGTGCCTCCCCAATGGCTAATCCCAACGCTTGACCAAACTGTCTGGCACTGAGATCAATGATATGCACAATCCGCTTACAGGTCAGTTTGTCTGGAATGACCATGCATGCGTTTAGTCTAAATATACAGGCCCCAATTTAATTTGAACCAAGAATACACAAATTCCAATGGAAAGCTTTGATCTAGACTAGCTTTGAAAGCCTGTGTGTAAATTACATTAGGGATAAAAAATAATATTAACAATTTAAAGCACATACAAGTATGTAACCTTCATTTTTTTCCACATCCTCACTCTTTTGGGGATGACATTGAACGCAAATCATAAACTAGCAAGATGTCTGGCTCATGCATTTTGGACACTTAGTCTTTGTATTTTAACTTTTTTTTCCTTTTTTTTTTAAAAATGTGGTCAAATTTGAGATGTGGTGAGTAATTACTTCAATTTACAACCACATTCAAATATTTTGTAAAATTACACTACTGTAAAAGAGAAAATTATTCACTCCAATCAAATTGTACGGCATTCATGTTGCCCTGAAGACAAAACTTTCAACAAAAATCAAAAAGGAATATGATAACCATCAAATAACCATAATTTTCCTCCCTCAGTAGGCAATAATCATCACCATCCAATGAGAGGTATTGCAGATTACAGGAATGGTAGAATACACAGACATACTATGCCCAATGACCGGATGTTTAACCATGAGTAGGATTTAAATTTCATTGCAATTTATAGGGAAATACCACAAAGATTTAGTCTGCATAGCATTACATTTCCACGAAATGGTGTGAGAGAATTCTATGTAGATTATGTGTATGCCTACATAACTTCTCGAAAACAAAACGATACAGGCCTTGTGGATGGAATCTGAAATATTCCCTACTGAAAATAATCCCAGTCTGTTTAACAAGAAATATGACTTAACTTCAATGTTATTCAACATAAACCTGATTGCATCAGAATAAGATATAAGTTAGAGACATACGCCAGACATAAGAAAGATGACATGTGACCAATCGCTGCTAACAAGAAATGGAGGTCAATTTCATTGCGATTCTTGTTATCCCGGATTGAAATGGTATGAAGATTTAGTCTACAGAGCTGGCGGTCAGACCAGACATTGAAATACATTGCGCCTGCAAATGGGGGTCAACAACTGTCAAGTTTGCAGGCTAGAGTCATACCTGTAGTGCCCCCCCCCCCACCTTTCTCTCTCACCTTCATTACAGTTCCCTCTGTATCTTGCTGTCCCTCCCATAATCTCCTTTTCATTTTTACGTGTGGAAGCACATATATATATGTTCGCTAATAAAAGGAAGTCCATAACTTTTTGGGTGCATTCAAAATGAAATTTAAAGCAAACATGTGCAGGTAGCACAGTTCAGAATACCACATACTTATACAAACAAGAGATTGAAATGCACAATTGTTATTTGCATTTGATAAAACACCCCCACTTCATTTTATTTCTAATCCCAAAAGGAAATATGTGAATTCAAGAAATCAATTTAGAATCCCTCGTCACTTGTCATGCAAATGCATCGAACAAGCGATCGGCCAATCACGCGAGGCGACTATTCCTTGGGCAGGCCTCGGCTGACCTTTCCGCATCTCCTCCCTGTTGTCCCGAGAGAGTCTGACCATTCCATTACGCCAGACATAACACAGACTGACCGCCAGACAAAGCGAGAGTTAAGGAATTTGAAAAAAGCAGCGCTACTATTATAAGGCCTGGATCAGCGGTCACTCAATGCTCCGGCCTTGTATAAGGTCATCGGTATCTCTCATGGTGCGGGGAAACCGGGATTAAAGAATACATCTTTGAATATTGAAAGATCTTTCAATTTACACCACCCCCTTCCAATTTATTTCAATCCATCCCCCTATACGCCTTACCTTTTGTCCTCAACAGAGGGCCTCTACTTTTTAATGCAATAAATCAATATCAATGATAAAACTTTCATTCAGGATGTCCAAACTGAATTCACAACCATGGGACAGTGATTAACAATTCCTTTTCTCTTTTAAATCTAAATTAAAATTGAATTAAAAGATTATCACATGTCGTCCCTACTTCATCAAATTTTGTTACAAAGCCTTTCCTTTTCTTCTACAAACCTTGAGTGTTATAGGAATACACTCTCAAAATACCAGTATCTGTTTATTATCTGTTGACATATGCAAGGACAGTAAATCTATATGCAATTTACAACAGAAGAGTGAATGCCCTTTTGAAAGGACAATTTAGGACATCACAGAAGATCTCTGGTGAAACGAATGTTCATAAAATTGAGAAAAAAAAATCCCCTCACAAGATCATATGACACGAGTATTCACAGTGCCACAAAATATGTTTTACTGGAAAAACAGTCATCCAAATTTCCCGAGATTGAGCTACACTATAATAATAAAGAATTCAATTCAATTCCTTACACCATTCCCAATTGAAATAAAAATCATCATAAAAAGAACTCTTGTTATCTTGATCTCTCTGGTCTTGGCAGCTAGCAGACCAAGAAGATTTATTTTCTTTGCCTCTAAAAGAGGAGACCAAGAAGATTGGTATTGGGTAAGTTCAAATATTGTAGGTACTGTTTCTATCCATGGTCCAGGGTACAGACACAACACAGACAATGTCCTTGAGACCTTTCAACTCTCATTGAGGTGGCAGGCAGTACCAGAGGTGAAGCAAAAAAAAAAAAAAAAAAGGTTGGATGCCCTCAACCAACCGACCCTCTAAACATGGCTGACCTGAACTTTTCACTCAAATTGAAAAATCACAGCAACATTTCCACTAAAGTGATGGTCTATCTTCTAACAAGGAATGAATATACTGTAATCTCAATTCGAGATTGAGGAGTGATTATTAGAATTAAAGTCATTCCAAATTTCCAAATAAACATTTACAAAACTACGGATATTCAAGCACCCCACCCCCATGAATACATGGAGGATTGTTCAATGGATTTGATCTACAAACAATCATATCACTTCATCCAAATATGTATTCCCAAGCATGTTTGTGAACTTGACACAACGGCAAATCCAATTAAAAAGAGCTAGACAAGAATAAGAGTTGATCCAGTAATATCAAAGCCAGACTATATTGTAATGCTTCAGACAGCTCTTCAGACAGCAGTTTGAATAGTTTTATGAATGACACAGAGAAATATGGAAAGCTTTGAAAATAGATTGTTGCTTTTGGAGAGGTCATCGCAGAGTCATCTCACAACTCTCTTGCTATCTCTTTACAAAATTGAAATCGAAGGAAAATACACGGGGTCAAATGGTGAACAGTGGGATCCAAACAATGTTTCATTCCCATTAAAAGATTTACACCCCTCCCCCAATCCATGGAGAAAAGAAAATATGGAATTGAAAATGATCGTCTGGCCTTATACTATCCATCACTACAATGGACAAAGTTTTTAAGTTGAACCTTCTACATGACATGTTAAATTCTAAACAAATATACAGGTACGACTTAGAGTGCGTTCATGTCAGAGTCGTAAATATACCTTCTGTCACTTGAAAATAACAATGGGTATTTTTTTTTATAGCGTTTCCTTTAGTATCATCACAAGGTTCATAACAAGTGTATTTGACATCGGTCGCAACAATTATTTGAGGCACCGTGATTAAGGGCTACATGTATTAAGTTTTGCAGAATTGAAATAATTAACATTATGCAAATTTAGGCCAACCAGGAAACGATACTCTTCTACTCTAATGAAAATGCAAATCTAGAAATGTCTTTAAAATTGCAATTCCATAATCCAGTTCTCCACTACAAATTTGTCGCAAACCATTTTATCCATTTCTCTGGCTCAAATTTCACAGAGATGGCAATTTGCCCCTTAAATGAGTCATCATTATGTGTCCTCATCTTCTTGCTGAACCTTAGAAAGTACTTTGCAGGGGAGGGTCGAGGGGGGGGGGGCTGCCACAGTGACATAATCAAATTTTCCACGAAATGCACATCTCCAAGGGACCTCCCCTTGTTTTTTGCCTGACAGTAATTTCCCCCCTCTCTCTCTCTCGCTTTTAGAAAATGCTTGTTCCAGAAACATCTAGGCTGGAAATGAAGAATAAAATTTGGCAAAGTTTCTTTGGAACAGGTGCTCATCACACCGTTTGAAACAGATCTGTCACCAAAGTGACAACAACCAAGTTCATGGCTAATTTCAAGGTCACAAACACTTTCTAAGGGCTGATACCTCTCACCCAAACCCTACCCTCATTGAACACTATATTCTGACTGTGCAAAAGCAAAGTGTAACCGTTTGCATGCTTGTTGGTGCTTATTCATATGTAGTAATGGTATTAGTTAGTAGTAGTAGTAGTAGTAGTAGTAGTAGTAGTAGTAGTAGTAGTGGTAGTAGTAGTAGTAGTAGTAGTAGTAGTAGTAGTAGTAGTAGTGGTAGTAGTAGTAGTAGTAGTAGTAGTAGTAGTAGTAGTAGTATTGATAATGATAAGAATAGTATCCATGTAATATGTAATTTATTGGTATCACAATGTTAAGAAAACTTTTGTAAAGCACTTAGAGAAAAATTTTATTAAGCGCTATATAAATACACTTATTATTATTTTCAATTCTTATTTCACATACATAATCTACAAATATACCCTGCTATACTTCTGGTATTTATTCCTTTGCTATTGAACTACTATTTCTACAAGTGGCAAACACCTTCAAACATATTTTTTGTATGGTGTTCCGATTAGAACTTTCTAATTTCACATTCAAACTGCAGTTGCGAAAGTCTAACTTCAATGATTGTCCACATCCGTGACATCCCTCAAATCAAATCATTTTATTTTTCAATTCCTTTGATAGTTCAAATAATACAGTCATAAATAATAATGGAAATAACTAATATTACAAAAGAAATCTTAGCTTAAAGCTTTTTGACAAGTACATGTAGAAAACATACAAGAAATCAAGAATGGCAAAGTCTCCCATAATTATTTTGTCCAAATGCAACATAACAAATACAACCATAACTTCCGTTTCTAATCCGGAAACGTTAAAATCCCCACCTACTGAAACCAACCTCAATCACACAACACCAACCCTCAAGCAATCTCATTTTAAGGTTTTCATTATTCTTATGACATTCAAAGGAGCATTAACCACATCTCCCTCTTCATATTTGGTTCATATTTGCTTCCTCTGTCTGCCTTTGAAATATCAAACCGCACATTAAGTTGATATAAGAGAAAGAAAGAACCACTTGCGAGTATTAGAGCACTGTTTACTCTCAACTCTACCGTTTTATTCTTGGTGCTTTCAGAAAAAAATGTTTCATTAACAAGCAGGCAGCCATTATTATAATGATGTTATTCTGAATGAAAATATCTGTTTATGAGTCTTGAAAAATTAGGATATGATGTCTCACAGGGCAAACCATAAGAAATTTTTGATATTTGTTTCCTTTTTATTCAATAATTCTTTGGGGATCTTTTTTCTGGTTAATGTTTTTCTTCGCAAAGAAGAAGAAAAAAGTTTTGAAGCCAGGATAATTAATGTTCCATAGAAATGCAGAAGAAACTGCGGAGATCCCAGAAGCCCCATCCCAACAAACATTTGTTGGGTTGACTGTTTGTCGGTCAATACCTAACTCAGATTAATCACAATAATCATTTCTGGATGATTAATTAAGAAGCGTCTTTTAATTTCAAACACAATTGCTCCTCTCATCAAACTTTCACTTCCTCACAGGAACATGCAAGTGTATTTGGAATCATTAACTTGGAAAAAAGGAGAGATTTGATGAAGCCACAGATTGCAAGTCTCTAATAATGATGAAGTAGCAATTTGTTTGGTGACGTTTACAAATGATTAGGCAAACAAAGCCATGTAAAACATGTACATGCCCCTCTCACACTGATATATATAGGGCCTAAACTTCAGCTGTTTTAATTAACTTTCTCGAGTCTTCGGGAGTGTTGATCGCTAGTTACAGTTGATCATGCAACTCTTGTCAAAAGCACATACTGTGACAATACATATTACAATTTGCAACTGATTTGCAATTAATTTACCATCAACTGCAACTAGCAACACTCACTTAATGTTCAATGTAACAATGTGTCCCGAAGATTTTCAGGATTATTCACACCAATCACTTTGATTGGAGATTAAAAGAAAATATATCCCCGAATACCATGTTTTGTTAATAAAATGAGAATTTGTGAATATTCCTAAAGATACAGGTATTGCGCGACTATGTTTCATGCTCAAGGAAAATAAATGTAACTATGAATATTTGCTACCCTCAAATTTACTTACATTAATGATCTTGCATTGTAGCTCAGCTCAATGAACACATTTCTAGCACATCACTTTATATAGTGCACAATGTTCAAAATAACCAGGTAAAATATATAATAAAAATGTTTTGGTGGTGTAGATACATCATTTTAAAGTTCTAAAGAACACAAAAGCTAAACAAAAAACGTATCCTGATATTTCAAAGTTTATTTGTCACTTTTTTCTGACAGAAATATCTCCAAGTGTGAACAGGGCACTAAGATGAGCAGCTGCGAGTCCAATCATCTTCTTTCGCTGTGCATCATTGGCAGAAAGGTTACTACCCTCATTAAGGAACATAACCGGGGTCACATCAAAAACATCCACGAGAAAGAGAGAGAAGGATGAAATGAACTTCAGTAAAGATGCAGTGATAAGAGATCAACGGTTCGCAAAATTATATTGATGCTTGTTTTGGTATGGATGTGTAACAAAGTCTGGAACTGAAATAAACAAACATTCATTTCTAACAGCCTGACTCATTTCATGAAAATATCTAAATATATACCTCGGCGCTTGCTTCAGGTTCAAGCGCAGACTTACTACACACACTGTTTTTGAGAGAAAAACAAATTAATCAAGTCTAAGCGCTTTAATCCGCCTTTGAGCTGCGCCTTAATCTCATCAAATCGGTCGGGTAATGTTCTCTAAATATTACGAGAGCATGATGTCTGGGAGAAACTGTTAAATCATTTGGAATTTATCACAATGCACTTGGGCTATTGATAGAGAAGGAACAAAATTTCTTCAAATAAGTTATCACAATTTTTTAGATAAGTGGTTACAATTTTTTGCAGGGAATAATATTGTTATATTGTTATATTTCCCTCCTATTTTTTTCTTCCTTGTCATTTCTTCACTGGGTTGCTGTAATAATAGTCTAGTTTATTCACCTTTAGATAGATAAATCTGAGATATCTTTAAAGTGAAAAGAATAAAACTAATTGATTGCCTATCCCGTTTCCACGGATAAATGGCTGAAGAATTACAGGTAAATAGATGATTAAACAGCTCTGTCAAGTTGCAATGAAGTTAAAAAGACAATGCATGCAAATACCAAGTGGACATACTGTTATAAAATGGGTCAAGCACGATATCACATCACAAACTAGACCGACCAAAGGTTATATTGGAGTGCCCGTCAAAACCGCAAGTCCACAGCGTGATTGCTTGTCTTTTTCTCATCAAAAGCTCTTCATATTGAACTAGACCATGACATCACGTTGAGCATTCACAAGAGGGTGTCAGAAAAACCTACAAGAGATCAACCAACTTCAGAAATGAAATAGAAAGAGAGAAACAACATGGACTTTAAAGTAGGTTATGCGCAATACATCTGTCAAATGAAACCAAGCAATGGTTTACTGGTCAAAACAGCGTGTCCCCTGCACGATTGCTGGTCTTTTTCTCATCAAAAGCTCTTAATATCGAACTAGACCATGTCACAGCACCTTAAGCACTCACACGAGGGCGCTATACTAGTCTATATAGTCATGTGGTCAGACAAGGTGGAATAAGGTAAATGCGATATCCATGAATATATCGGTCAAGGGCAAAGAAAAGTTGATCAGACATTATTATCGTATTCAAAATTAGATCGACCATTGGTTTATATTGGAGTGCTAGTCAAAACAGCATGTCCATTACACGATTGCTCCTCTTTTTTACTTCTCCGGAGTTGTAGATTCCTAACTGGACCATGTCAACGGACTTGAAGAGCCTACTTACGGATGAAGTGGGTAAAGAGGTAAAAGTGGGGATAGGTGGACTTTGATAGCTAATTGATGTTTCATCAGTACAAACTAGGATAAAGAGTCCATGCTGAAAGAATCAAAACTATTTAAACTTTTTAAACATTTTCCATGATGATTTTTTTATGATAACTGTGGTACTAGTTTTTAGTGAAGTCAAGTCATTTAGATTCATATAATTGACTTTTGCAGGTACCATAATACAAATTTATTCCACCATTTTCCTGTTTTGATCCAAGAATAGAAGGACAAACGTGCTTTCACATAATGAGCCTTCAGAGAATTGTAAAAATTGATCACACCTCCCTGCCAATGAGCTATTCAATAATCTGTAACTTATTCAGGATTCGATCGATCTTGCTACTGTTTATCCATCGCGCTCTCTTTTTCATGAAAAAAAATTGTATTTTTGCCAGTTTTCATATAAATTCAAGAACATTGATCTGAGTGAGAAATCAGATCAATGGTTTCAATACCAGACAATATCATAAATAAGGAAGAAAAACGATGAGAGTTCAACCAGAGTTCAAATTTGTTTATCTTGGCTAAAAATACAAAAATTTGGAACAATGCCAATGGCAAAAATCATTAGCATATTCCTCGATAAACAATTTACATGGAGAAGCCTTCTACAATTGATTAGTAAATTTTAAAGAAAAAATTGCCCAACAAAGCATGATTTATTGGCTTGAGCGGAAGTGCTTGTCGGTTTTGAAGTGGCTTTTGCCTGATACTGGGCTAAAAATAAAAACCTTTTATGAAAGAATAAAAACAAAAAGGAAAACCCTACTTAGACAAGAGAAGAGGAAGATGGTTAGCTATTTGTTTTACAGCGTGGGAAAACGATGCAGCTTTTTACTGCCAGTTTCACATGTGTCCATTTCAGAATGGCAATTTCTGTAGTTGTAGACCTACATGACCTGCACATTAAAGGCATTTTATAAAATTGTTTTGGATTTTAAAAAATTCTCAACTGCCGGATCCTAAATGCTACATTATTGGTTGATGGTGTACATACATCTTGTACATGGAAGTCAAGCTGTGAAAATATCTGGCTTCAAAATCAAAGTTTAGCACTAAAAAACAAAATATGACCAAGTACGGAAATTAAGTGCAGGAATTAAGTGTCCATGGTACTCTTTATTCACTTTCCATTGATACCTTGATAGTGCCAATATAACTTCCCACTTTTTAGAATTCTTTATTGTTTTTCATCAATCTCAATCTCAACAATCTCAACAACACAGGTCAAACGCCGTGATTTTATAATTTTTAATGAAAATTTAACAATGTTTGACAATGTCTTTAAAAGTTTGCTGATTTTGAACTATAACTAAAGATAAATAACACGTAACCAATGATTACTTACATGTATTACATAAAACAGACAAAGTGGTTGGGGATAATATTATGAATATAAATATATGTCAGAACAAAGAAACCTGTACAGTGTAGTGCCACTTGAAGAGACGAAAGTGAGCTTTCCTTTTGTTTACTCATATGATGTATCCACTTAAAATGACTAGACAATACAAGTGTTATCAAGAATACCATTAACAAAAAGACTTTCAGTTGGATCATCCGAGTTCATGACCATATCTTTTCAGTAAAATCAAGATCAATGAATCAATAATAGTAAGACCAATTATGATTATGAACGTATCATTCATTTATTTGCCATGTTAATTCATTGGGTGTGATCGTGCTTCTTCTGAAAATACCTTTACATTTTTTTTAAACATTTATTTGAGAGTACGTTTTAGCACAAATGTACCGAAAATATTCCTGATTGAATGTTCTTTTCAGTGATTATGCTTCAAAAGGGTGACTGCACAATGAGGTGAAAAACATTCGTGTTGTATGTTTGGTTGGAGGTCTTTTATGAGGCACTCCATTTGCAAATTATAGCAAGTCTTTGGCGAAGGTCTTTGGCAAAACAGACGATTGTCAGACTTTGCCATATCATCTGCAAGAGCGGTAGGATTAGCAATGGCAACAAATTCTGGTTTCAATATTATTCCTGCAAGTTGAACAATACATATTATGCATCTCAGAGTCTATATACACAGGCCTACGTGTCTGTATGCACTGTCTGCGGACTGGTAGAAGAATGATTAAACTCAGAAGTTCTGAGGTAAAAATGACAGCGGAGGGTTATGGAGGTCACATATTTCTGGCTTTCATGTCAGACAAATATCATGTCACAAAACGCATAACCAGTCAAAGGCAGAGTTGAAAAAAGTGCATTAATAGAAGGTGAAAGAAAGGACAGTCTAACAGATGTATGTATATAATATCATACATATGTGGGGACTTGTAGGCAAATGGGGGAGGAGAATAAACAAGAGGGAGAGAGAGGGAGGGAGGGAACGAGAGGGAGAGAGAGAGAGAGAGAGAGAGAGAGAGAGAGAAAATTTGAGAAAAGGTGAGAAAGACGACAGAAAAGTGCAAATTTGTCAAAGGCTTCTGTACACTTCAGAAAGGCTGCATAATTTGATTACAGCGTGTCTAGACTAACGCCCTACGAGGGGGAAAGGGTGAAGTCAAAACGAAGAAAAGAAATGGCACAATTGCGACCAACCCCACTCTCTGGAAGTGGTCATTGATGAAAATGGGTTCAACATATGACTATCACTATTGCACTGTCCAAGTTCATATCCAACGGTTCACGTCCGCTGCCGAACATCGCCGAAAGTTGAGCTGGGATGTATTTGATGAAGACATACACGGCCCCCACCAACCCTGATCCAGTGAAACGTGCAGAGATGCAACATGGAATGATTGCACAGACTTTGCGCTCCTTCACAAGAATGAAGCGCTACAAATACTGAGAAACATGGACAATCTCTGTTGATAATCTGTCTTTGCATCAACATCATTGAAGTAATGTCACGCGATAAAGCGTGCATAAACGATGAAAACTGGGAGATCTTTATTTTATTGAACGACAGGAAATGAAACTGAAAACAAATTGGCATAAGAGTGTCTGAGCAAACATGGAGCGGATATTAAAATCAAACTGATCTTTTCATAAAAGATGATACCCAAATTTCAAGAAAAACAACCATGTACATGTACCATTATAACTAAAGGCCCTGAAATCACATATCTCAAATGTTAGTACTGTAATGTAAGACATCCTGCAAAACCTTTCAAACTTATAAATTTGTAAAACAAACTACATGTACATTTACGTATAATATGCCTTTATTCATTTCTTTGAATGCTAGAGTACAGGGTGTACTTGGACGGTGCCAATTTAGGGTACGTGGTACAGGTAATAAGCAAATACAAATAAGCTAGAACCACAAAGAATTGGATGTGCTTTCGAACAGAAATCAGGAAGAAAATAAAACAATCCATGTCTCTATTTTTATCACTGAGTGTCATGTTTCCTATGGTATTTTAAGAGGACATTGCACATGAAAATCATAATTTTTCCCCAAAAAAGGAGCAGAGGGAAGTATGCAACATAAGGCAGCCATACAATATGGTTCGATGGAGAGAAATCGGCCTTCAGAATGATATAACAAGGTCACGAAAAGAAGCTGGGAATATATTTCCTACTCCATAAAATTATTTCAGTAAAAAAAAACATCTATTGTGCTAAAAATATTACATGTTAGACCTACTTCTTGGAGAACAAACGCAAGCGTGACAAACACGGAAGATAGATAACAACTCGCTGCGTGGGCTGCCGCATCCAACTGGCCTTCAAGCGTGCATTGCCAAGAAAACCTGTACACAATGGGTACGCATCACAGGGGGAAGATAGGTCGACGGAAAAGAAAGTGAAATTGATGTTAAGGAGAGAAGAATGTGGCGTCAAACCCACGTGAAGAAGTAACCGGGAGCAGGAAGCCTAGTATTATCCCGACTGTGTCCCCGCACTCGTCCACCCCTGGGGAGCCCCGTCTGATGAGGAAATTTATCACGTTTCCTATAATTTGAGGGCTGGAAGCATGGAGAGAAGCGGCAATGAGTCAGACAGGTGTGCAAGGATTGTAGGTAGAAAGGGGGAAAGAATGATGGTTGGGTGGGGCAAGGGGGTAGGGTGGGGTGGTAGTAGGTATAGGGGCATATGGGTGGGGCTTCCACAGGTGCGAAGGGATCGTGTATTTGAGGGCTGGAAGCATGGAGAGAACGGCAATGAGTCAGACAGGTGTGCAAGAGATCATAGGTAGAAAGGGTGTATAGAACGGTGGGGTGCAGAAAGATGGGCGGGGTAGGGCAGAAGATGGGGCAGAAGATGAGACACAGGTGTACCTGTATGGAACTGAGGGGAGGGGTAACACAGGTGTGCAATGGTACATATGGAAAGGAACAATGGTTGAGTAGGGTGAGAGACGGAACAGATACATTGTACATTTCGCTTGGGCGGGGCTTAGGGTGGGCTTCAGAAGATGGTTCACAAGGGTAATTGTGTGGGACCAAGGGTATGGGTCACACAGGTGTGCAAGGGTACATATGGGAAGAAATAATGGTAAAGTAGGGTGGGAGAAAGAATAGATACGTCCAACTTGGGTGGGGCTTAGGGGAAAAAGGTGGTTCATATTCTTGAAGAGCAGAGTCTGACATTTTGGGTGGAGTCAGAGGGTCTGTAATAGTTGATGCTTGAGAGAGAATCATAAAGATGAATCCTTTCACCCGATACAACTAGAAAGACTTTGAATCACGATAAGGTGAGATGTGACATTAATTGATTTTCAATTGGAATAAATTCTTTGGGAAAATGGTNTAGGTAGAAAGGGGGAAAGAATGATGGTTGGGTGGGGCAAGGGGGTAGGATCAGGTGGTACAGTAGTAGGTTTAGGGGTACATGGGTTGGGCTTACACAGGTGTACAATATTTGCCTATTTGAGGGTTAGAAGCATGGAGAGAAAACTCCAATACGTTGGTCAGGTGTGCAAGGATCATAGGTAGAAAGGGAGATGGAATGATTGGGCAAGGTAAGGTTAGGTGGGGTCCGGTGGAAGGTGGTAGGGAGGGAGACATGGGTGGGTACAGGTGTACAAGGGCCTTGTATTTGAGGATTGGAAGCATGGAGAGAAACTCCAATGTGTCAGTCAAGTCTGCAAGGATTGTTGGTAGAAAGGGAATGGTTCAGAAGGAATCACATTGTTACAGTCCAAAGTTTGACATTCTGGGTGGAGTCAGAGTGTCTGTAAGTGTTGATGCTTGAGAGAGAATCATAAAGATGATTGATTGATTGATTGATTAAGGTTTAATGACACTATCAACACAATGTGTCATAATCATAGAGATGAATCCTTTAACCTGATACAACTAGAAAGACTTTGAATCACGATAAGGTGAGATGTGACATTAATTGATTTTCAATTGGAATAAATTCTTTGGGAAAATGGCAGGCCGATGTTGAATATACATGTACATTGATTCAGCAGTAGTTGCTAATCCAAATTATGTGTATAGCAGAAAGCACTCATCATCATCGAACGACGGGCACAGTCTACTTAACATCTTACGACCATTTAATTATTCAATACACGAGTGTATGAGGAGAACAAACTTGGTAATTGAAACGTCCAGGGTTGAACTACCCAACACGGCCGGCCAAAGAGCTCATTTGGGTTAGCTAAATGGGTGCCTTGAGGTTTATACAGCAAGGGTTTCTAGATCGAAAGTGCAATTAGCCTTCCTTTCAGAAGATGAGGTTCAAATTGGAATTTTAGGGCGCAAGATATTGGGAGACGAGTCTGGACAGAGTGTTTAGAATTACTTAATACATGAAAATGGGCACATGGCTCTGGTAATTCAGCAAATCTTGAACATTGTTGCACCTGACAATCGGATGTCAGATAGGCTTTGGAAAAGTACATTTTGCATGTTCAAAATAACTGGAAAATGGTTGAAATAAGGGGGGAAAGAAAGTTGAAAATTGAGTGGCAAAGAGGAGAGACAAAAGATAATTTAATGATAGAATAAGCGGCAAAAAAAAGAGATGAAAGATAATTTAAGGAAAGAAAGGTTTAGAAAAAAGACATTGATCGAGAGAAGATGCGGCAAAGATAGAAACAAGAGACAACGAAAGAATCAACCATGAGACTGAGTGAGTCAGTGCAAACAGGTGTGTCATGAGTAGTTAAAACGAGATGGAGGAGAAAAAGGAACAAAAAAAAAGCGAACTGGATTGCCAGAAGTCAGCGCAATAAGCATATATGTCTAGTATAAAATTTATTCAAAGCCATTTTCTTAAATCCCCTTTTTACCCTGACACACATTATCAAATATATGTAAATCTCGGATGAGAAGTGATGCATTTCTTGGAAATGAAGAGATCATCCCCAATTATTAATAACATCATAATCATCAATCATTCAATATTTCTCTAACTTGAAGCATGATGTAAAAACGTTATATACAACGGAACAGTTTTATTTACAAGTGGAATGCATAAGAATGATGTATTTCCTCTTCTGACACACTTAAAATCGGTCAATGAATGGATACTTCATATATTTCATATCTAGAAAATCACATTTATTGCAGCGCACAAAATGCATGTTAATGACACATTAACCTGAATTTCAAATTTAATGTCACGATATTCCAGGCTAAGAAAATGACGGGTTGAATTCCAAATCTCTAAATCTTCCCATCACAAAAAGGGAGTGCCTCCAGCAGCTTTTAACCTTATCAAGACTTATAAGAAATATGCTCGGCATACTAATGTCATCTCATCACATGTGTAGCAATAAAAAAATACTGATCTGACAGAAATCAAGAAACACTGACACATTTTTCCTCAACATTTTTCCTCAACATTTTTTTCCCAAACTATTAACAAGAAAGCAATAATTTCAGGTACAAATCCAATCTTCCTCTACCCCGCCCCCCC
>BQKZ01000703.1:77830-132939 GCA_036244855.1 Temnopleurus reevesii
GTCAGAAATGACGAGTGCGGGTCACATGCAAATAAGTCGCCCAGGTAACACTGAGAAAGGTGTCCTTCCCCAGAACGGAGAAAGGGAGGTTCTTTGGAATTGAATGGAATGATGTTGCATCACTACTGACACAGAAATGATGCAGTGGGAATGAAGACAGAAATGATGAGTGCGGGTCACATGCAAATATCCAACATAGGTGAGGTTGCCGCCCTGGCGCTATGCACTGAGAACGGAGAAAGGGGGTTGTGTGGGTTGTATGGGATGGAATGGAACAATGTAGCATCGCTACCAACACAGAAATGATGCAGTGGGAATGAAGTCAGAAATGATAAGTACGAGTCACATGCAAATAGCCCCATACAGGTGAGGTAGACACCCTGGCGCTATGCAACACTGAGAAAGTTATTCAGAACGGAGAAAAGGGGTTGTGTGGGATGGAATGGAACAATGTTGCATCACTACTAACACAAAAATGATGCAGTGGGAATGAAGTCAGAAATGATAAGTACGAGTCACATGCAAATAGCCCCATACAGGTGAGGTAGACACCCTGGCGCCATCGCACGCAGACAGAATATCCATCAAGCGACGAGGTAGGGGAGGGGTACAGATAGGATGGAATGGGCTCAAAAAGGGTGGGTTGAGGAGGATGAATTGAGGTACATCTTAGGGGGAAAAGGAGATAATGGGTGATGAGGCAGAGTAATGATGTGGAAAAGATGCTCTTTTTTTATGCAGAGAAAATATGAGGAGGTAATTCAGAATGACAAAGGTTTAGGCTAGGTAGCGAACAATATATTTAAAAAGAATGATTCAAAGTGAAAGTATAGAGATGAATTGAAGCAAACAATATAAAGTGAAGAGCTTGTAATTTCGGTGAGTTTAACTTGATGAACATCGATCTGACAGAAATCAATCACAGGTCACGTTTTAGCCAATGAGCTCTTGAGGCTAAATCTGAAATGATCACTAATAGTCCATATTACTTAGGCAAAAGTGGCTCTGGGGCTTTGAGCCCTAGACATTTTGAGCATACAACACAAACCATTGCTCCTAAAATGAACAACATTGGCTCTATTTCTCTAGTCACACAATGTTCAAAATGTCTGTTGATTAAAAAACTACAAATTTAATAAAACCACAGTATGGCAGATACAATATGACAGCCTAAAAACACCATTCAAACCCTGCACCATCCAATAGCCACATTAACTTCATTATAAAAACCTTGTACGTGTATCACACGCATGTATCAAATTAAGAAAAATTGTGACAGGATGTTGGTGAGCATTTCACTGCAATGTTCAGCGCTGTGAAACAACCTTCAAATGTGCGGAAATACAGATGCATATATCTCTAATGAGTAAACAAGGTCCACTAGACGTGCAGATCATGACTCTCACACCGTAGATTCTCATTAATTTGCTAAAGTTCAGGTGAAACCAGGGCACCGAAGTGCACCGTACAGTAACAAGGTGGAGATGGGAGCGATCAAATAGGAAAATGTCTGGGCAGACATTGATGAAACTTGTAAGGATTTATTTGTGAAATGCAATAAAATATAACACCCCTAATGGATATATATAAAGATACTTATCATCCCAAAGTAAATATTAGTGTATGACTGCCATAATTTTATGTTGTATAGATCATAAATTCTTATTAGGTGCTAAAAAGTGCAGCCATACTTTTTTTACCTCACCTGGGTTAAGTGCAGTGCAGAGTGGGTGAATTTCTTGTGGAATAATATCAACGCCATGGTTGGACTCTAACTGCAAATCATAAGTTGAAAGGCGAGTCAGAACTACTACACCACAACACTTTCATACATGCAAGTCTCAAGCATAGCTGGAATTGAACTACTATAAAAAGGAACATCTGAGACAGAACTTGGTCTATGTAGATCTTCTTGTATCATATTTGTTTTCAATTTTGTTCATTTTCATATAAATTGAAAGATTTCAGCCTCTAACATAGTCCATAGAGTTATCCACCTCAACAACAAAAAAATTTAAAGGTCTAAGTTCTGTCCCTGTTCTCCCCCATTTTACACTACCTGATTAAAGCATCAAGTGAGATGGGGATATGGAGGAAACAGCCATGACACTTTCTTGAAGATCACGAAGATGACTTTGAGAGATACTCACACAACAGCTTTTGTGAATAGAGACCTCTATACCTCGCTGGCACATTAATTTCAAAGTGATGCTTTTTGGAACAGCGAGAAACTGGGGCAATTGGCAGTTGCATTGCCCTTAAAGCATGATTCATAGCGCATGCCTGCTAGGGTATGGTTGTCAGGTGGTCGAGGGTGGTTGGAAAGTCATCATACTGCTCTCACTACAAGTCATTTCAATTGAAAAACTGACAAATCTCAATGGTGATGGAATAGTGAAAAACAGAGATGCCACCCTAACAGATGTAAAAACTTCCAACTAGCGGGGTAATGACAATTTGTAGGTCAACATTTACCCCCATCCCTCCCTCTCTTCCTTGTTTAACTCTCATTGTCTTTCTGAATCTTGAAAAATAAAACCAACTTTCATTTTAAAAATTGGATCAATTATAAACTGAAGCATAGAACCAAACTTCAGAAGACAAGGAAAAGTAGGACAAACATACAAATTATAGATTAGATTGAGTTTCCAGAGCACCTGACGGTATTGGGTTTTCCCCTCCTCAGAAAACAAATTAAAAGCACATATATGTCAAGGTATACTCTATTTTTATACTGATAAATGAGGTACCCAGACGTGTCCTACATATCAGCTTGTATAAAAAGCAAAGTTCTACATGTGAACCATGATAGATGTGTATGTATGTGTGCGTGTGTGCATGTGCGTGTGCGTGTGTGTGTATGTGCGTGTGAATGTGTTCTGTAAATCCACAGAGTGATTCTGATTCACGGACTTGAAGGGGAGGGTTATTATTACCTGAAGGCGTGGCCCAAACAGTGTCTCGAGGACTCAATGTTCAAGTAATTACGTGGTGGGGAGTAAACTCGCCAAATTAAAGTAACATACATGTAATAAGGCACGTTCACATGACAGGGCCAAGTAATTCAAAGATTTACACTTTTCATAATGGCAGAATTGTTGATATCTGCAGGGAGATTCAAATATGTAACAATGTAATTTTCTGAAAATCATTCTTGTAATTTTTTTTTATGATTGATAAAGTGCGCTATCTAGGCAAGTACATGAATGCATGTTATGTCATTTCATAAGTCAACAAAACATTATACAAACCCATGCAACAACACTTAGGACACGCCCTATACTCACGAGGCCCCTGGATATTTTCCAGAGATAAATTTCATATTTCATCGCCGTTTCTTTCGCAATCGCAAGCAATTCCGAGAGCAAAGTGCACTTTAACAATGTTTTCTAACAAACGGCGATGATCATTGTTTGTCTTGTGTTTTGACTTTGTAACCGAATACTTGGAGGGAAAGGAGAGGAACCATTGACATTGGTACTCAGCCGTGACCCCCTCGGTACACTCCCAGAACTTCAGACTAAACATGACCTACATGTCATTGCGCCGCTCATTTGAGGAGAGGATTCCCAAGGATTCCAAGCAAAACACTTCAAACTAACCTTCCATGAGATGAAACCACACGAGTGCTTTCAAGTGGTTATGGGTTAAGAGCCAAATTAATGAAGTTTCCATGTAACACTGCATATGACAATACACCAAGGTAAACAAATATGTCTACAGAAAAAATATCAGCATTTTAAAGTAAATAGGAATAACATATCCCAATACTACACTTTCTACACTCCATGAGAATTTCTAGAAACCACAACTTCGGAGAAATAGTTTTATTCCATCAGTCACTTAAAAATTACCACAAAGCTTATCAAAAAGTGAGAAGAGTTGTGATAAATCATAATTAACACATGCAAACCTAAAACAGTACAGTAATGTCATGATGAATAAATCAAAATTGACTTGATTCAATTAATCACATACAAGAGAATAGCTCTAGTTTTCTTCAAAAGAATAAATCATTGATGGTTCTGCCATACCTAAAGTAGCTCTGCATACCAGTTCTCAGT
This sequence comes from Temnopleurus reevesii, assembly GCA_036244855.1. Taxonomy (NCBI): domain Eukaryota; kingdom Metazoa; phylum Echinodermata; class Echinoidea; order Temnopleuroida; family Temnopleuridae; genus Temnopleurus; species Temnopleurus reevesii. Next base: position 81,895 of record BQKZ01000703.1, read on the forward strand.
TTCTCAATGCGACACTTCAAGATGATGTAGCCAAAACTACTCCAGGGCCAGGTCCAAAAAACTCTCTGAGGGCGTATCAACCAGTATAAACTCCAGTAACTTTCCTATCTTTTTCCAATTTGGGGGCCAAAGTCCAGTTCTCAACACACAGATATGAGCATCTGATGTGAGTGGTCAAAAACTGTGGTCAGAAACGGCATAGATAGGTCCTAAACCTATTCAAATGACCAGGACACACAACAGACTGATTGACCCAAGCAAGACCTGGTCACTTTGAGGGGTTTGAATAGGGAGAGGGGGGCATCAATGGTCCCCCTTCATGCGCCCCTATTCATCCTTGGGCAGCCAACTGTGCACTGGTTTCCTTTGTATTCTATATAAATAGACCATTTTTATTTGAGAACCCAAATGGGGAAACAACATGCAGGGGTGTTCTATTGTATCTCTTGCTCTAGGCAGATGTATTTTGAAAATCTAAATCCCACTTTTAAGTACTAAAAATGGTCTATTACATACACTGTGAAAACACCATGTTTCCTTCATAAATTGATACAAGAGCAGCTTATACTGAACATTTGGTTTTACACTTCCAATGAATGCAGAAATATTACATCTAACAAATGAATTCTGAGGATTTTTTTTGGAACCATAACCTTTCAATAATGGTCCATTATTAAAACCTAGGCATAAAGATGAAGACAATTTCTATTCTAATAAAGCACTAAAAATGAACAGAAATTAACATCACTCAAAATTTTCTGGGAGTAACTGCCTGTGTACGAAGACTATGCCTCATTTAACTGTCTGAGCTGAGTTAATAGGATTATACTTGTATTTGAATTAGAATGAGAATAGAACCAAAGAACAATGCAAAGTCAATGCAAAGGCTTCAAGTGCTTTTCACTGTAAGCTGCAAAAGACTTCCATTCAGTTGTCAAGCTATAAACCCACAAACACATGAATGTCACTGATTCATATTGAAGTTCTGTACATCTGACTGTATAAGCCAACATTTTGGCCCAAATACATTTTGGCGAATTTGCTGAATCTTATGATCTAATAATTCACATTTCCCCCACATATTTAATGAAAATTATTCCAGCAAAATACTCATCTCTTGCAAAAAACAATACACAAGGGCAAGAATTACAGAACACTCAACAAAATATGACAGTCAAAGAACAATAATAACAAAAAAATAATTAAAAAAAAAGGTATTCTTCCAAGATGATTTGTGAATATGTTATGTCTAAGCAGAATATTTGTAGCTGGTACAAGTCATACTTCAAAGAAAACATTGCTTTGTTGCTAATCATAGGTTCTCCAGACTTTCCAATCTCTGGGAAACTCTATTGCACAAGAGAAAAGATATTTTGAGGTTGATTGCATGCATTCAATTAAAGAATATATAAATGAGACAATGGGAAATAGTACAATGAAAACCGAGGATTGATAATATGAAAGGAGATAGATAAATGTATTCATTTTTTCAGATTGATTATAACACTATGAAACCATGCGCGCACTATCATTACAAATTCTAAATATAATTTGTTTTCCACAACAGCTACATTCTGAAAACATTATCCCAAGCAAATCAAGCATAAAACCCACATTTGTCTTGTATTGTCTGCATGGGGGATTCTAATTATAACACATGAAATATAGATATCCTTCAAGCTTGTCGGCTAGCATTGTCGACTGGTGATGGCAAGAGAAGAGTTGGTTTGATGTACATTATGCGCTTTAAAAACGTTGATGACGATTATTGCCAGAAGCAGGATTCACAATTGGGATGAGGTTTATGGTAAACCATCACGGATAACAATCATGGACTTGCTTAGAGAGAAAAAGCCGGTGAACAATAGAATAAATGATAATGATGTATGTCTGTCTGTGTGATATCCTTTTGACTTATTCATCACATGATCTTGCAAATACCAGGAATAGATCTCATCTCTACATTCATCCGATGAGACTTGAAATATCACATTTCTTAGTTTCGGTTCCTGAAGATGGAGGATCTGAGACTCAGAAATATAATTACAAGGATACTAAGATTTACTTCTAGTGGTCTACAGTACCATAAGTGATAAGTTTATTGGGGACATAAGGAACAAGAGTTAGAAATACAATTAAAGCAGTACTACGTTTTACTTCTACAAATCTACAAGGTGCAAAAGTGATAAGTTCATTTGGGATATGACACACAAGCATCGCATGAATCTTCTCCTCCCGATATTTAAAGGAATTTTACACCAAACTATCAAGATTGACTTAAAACATTTTCTGTCACAGGTGTATATTAAACATTTTACTGTTTTCCGTTTGGGCTCGATCATGCCCATGTTTCTGCATTTGTTCTGTCACATGTCAATTAGTAGGACAGTTACGAGGATAACGATGCAATTCCCTGGTTCCCAGAATCCCATTGGGTGAACCGCAAGAATTATCAAAAGGAGTAAACAAAACAGATCATAACCGAACCTGTCTGTGGCAGACTGAAGGCCGGAGTTCCCTATGTCGGAAAATGAATTTCATTTTGCATTAAGATCTGCCATACAACAGGAATTACACCATTAGGTCATTACATAAAGGGAGAAATATCTTTCAACATCATATATGGTACTATGCATAACATCATGTCTAAATTCATTAATAGATCTAAGAACGACATAGAATTGGGAGGTTTTGGAAGAAAGTTGATTGAAAATTGCAAGTTGCTTGCAAATCAATTGCAAATTGGACCATGCATTTTCATTTGTTTACAGTCTGCGCTTCTAACAAGACTTGAATGGAATAATGGAGTTGATTGGTGCATGCCGATCAACTGCAACTTGCAACAATCAACTACAACTTTCTAGTAAAACTATCTTGGAGACTAAAATAGAGCCCCCTCCCCCCTCCAACACTTGGATAAGCTATTCGGTTGTGAATTTCAGGTGTTTGCTGTTTGAATAAAACATTCCAACCTTCATCTGGAACAGTTGCTTATTTTTTGCCAATCTTATACAGTTCATTCTAAGCAGTAGATAATAGAGAAGGCTCTATAGTGTTGATTGCATGTGGACGAGAGGAAGCGGGTACAAGAGAATTGTTGAAGGTAATGAAGTGAGGAACATGCAAAGTGACAGTGCCTGCTTCAACAAGGGGTCAAACACTGGTCATACATTGTCTCTCACACATTCATCCCAAGACATACGCTTCCTGAGAAAAGACTTTATTAAAAGGTTTCATTCTTATTCATGATGATCTACAAGAGCCTTCGGTCGGTCGAGACAAAGGTGATAATCCCGTGCTGATTATGACCAATTCTACGAAGGTACCCCTGCCAGACCAGTCTTGACCATATAAAACTATTGACCAGACAATCCGTGACCATATAAACCACTGACCGATCCAGACAGAGTAGACATAACGAGACATATGACTAATCCCGCATGGGACGTCTCTCCATTCTGAACTAAAAAAATTAGTGGACAAGATACCACATGACAAAGCCAAAATGCTGTCCTTCCAGCGCACTTCTTCTCGCATGCAAGAACAATGATAACCCCCGGGTATCAGTTCCAGTAAATACTGAATAATGGTCGCTAATTGAAACCAAAACCAATCAAACACTCCAGTATCATCAACACTGAAACCTTACATATCTTTTCACGGTATACTTTCCATTTTATTGTTCGGATCAAACTACTAACTAGCGAGTCTTGTCTCACGTTTGCGCCAGACCGTTTACGCGGAAAGTCCATTGTGACAGACCGCTTATGATAGTCCAACAGACGTAAATAACTTTCTAAGCCCTTGCAATCAATAGACATTTTCTATTGATAAAGTCTGGGTCTCCCTGCGGTAGGCGATTTCTGGAATTCCTTGGGCTTTCTTTCCTCCTATGGAGTGACTAATGAACATGTATATCATCCAGACTGGGGATGAGGTACAGAAATGAAACAGATGATAGATTTGGGAGACGGGGGGGAGGGAGGGGGAGAATGGTCATGCAGAATAGAGGGAAGAGAACACAAGTGTGGTATGACAAATTCTTGGTTACAATAAGAAAAAAATGATAATAAAATAAATAAATGAAAAAGAGAAAGAGGGAGACACTACCTCGATTTCCAAATGACAATCACTATACAAACTGGTGAGTTTAAAAAAAAATTATGGGTACCATCCCAAGTATATTCTAAACCTCATTTGAAATGGTAAAATGCACAGCAGACAAAAAGTAAGAACTCTTCCAAATTAATTGTCATCCATCTCAAACCCCAGAGACATCTTTCCTTAAATACTAGCATTCACCACTTTATTGGAGGATGAAATAAGAGGGGTAGTGAAAATCAAATGCCATTTCATACCCTCCTAATGCCAATGTTTACATGGTTACATGCACTATGAATGGGGTCATGCTCTGGACAAACTAGGTTGATTGGAAAGGTCAATGAACTTCTTTCTACCAGTCCTCCAAAAGAACAGTGGGCATGCCTCAGGGAGGCCTAGATAGGGAGCCTGTTCCCACTAGCAAAAAGATGAACATCAGTAACATGGAACCCCCAAGTATTCCCATTAGAAAAAAAAATATGAACACTGGCAATAGGGTGCATATTCCCAACGGCAAAAACATAAACGATAGAAAGGGGGACTATTCCATTAGCAAAAAAAATAACTATAACAATGGGGTAACTACATGTTTTCCCTTTAGGAAAAAAACACACCAAAAACAGGGGATCATTCCCATCAGCAAAAACGGTCCTATTTGCATGAATAAATGCACATTAGCATGCCTCCTTTGCATATGAAAGGTATCTACATGGTGGTAAAATTGAAATCGTACAATCCCTTGCACAAAGATTTTTTTTCCGACTAGGGAAGGGAAAAAATAAATTTGATGAAAGAGAGATCTATGAATAGAAATATAATCACCAGACAGACAATTTAACTGCCTGACTCATGGCATTATGGAATGGATTTCTTGAGATACGTAGAATTGTGAGAGTAAGCATGCCCAAGGCATATAATCCAATTTAGAGTGCACCAAACAACACACTTATCCGCTGACTATTATATGCATAACTATTCAAAATACATTCAAATTTGGGTGAACATTTTCTCAAGCTTTACTCTTGTTTATGCTCTGATACTTGCCCCTAAATGTATGTCTAAGGAATGATTCCAAATATAACAGTTTTGATGACAAAGATGATCTTCCATTTTTACTATAAATAGTCTGTTTTATGAAGAGAAAGGGATTTAAAACGAAAAGCTGATCATAGGACAATACTTTTAAACCTCAATATGAAAGCCTTACAGTTCTGATAGTTTAAAAAACGTTACATGGGATATTTTGGCGAATTACTGGCCAATAACAACATTCTCCTAAAGGACAATTTAAAAACAGATTGGTCAGATGGGTTCTATAAACATTACCATATGTGCAGAACAAAAATTTATGTGTTCATACACAAAGATGAAACATTTAATCTTAAATTTGCTTGATAAAAAAATCCATTAGTACATTACATGATAGTTCAAAATATACAGCACATTGAGAATTCATGTGATCTATTAAACGCTTCAGAACTATCTTTAATATCATAATCGAATAATATATTCTTTGCAAAGTAAAACCCTGATCATTCTCCTGATCATGATCAAACAGTAAAACACAACATTAACATTAATGTATTCTTTTGCTCGCTCATCATAACAAAAGAATGATCACGAACCTAGGCAACGGCACGTATGATTCTATGCTACCCCCAGCTGAGACATAGATTGTTGATTTGGTTTAGATTGACGCAAATCACTAATCCTAGCAAGATGATCAATCTTACCGTGTACAATTGGCAAATGAATGGAGACAATTCCTTTTTGGATGCATGGCTTTTCTATAAAAATAGCAGGCTTACATCAACCATGACACCTCAATTATTAAATGGAAAAAATAATTACAATGATATGCCAGCATTGCACAACAGGTTGATGAACTAACACAGACAAGCACTGTATATTGTTTATCTGCATTTAATTTAATTCCTTAAGTTTGTTTGATATTGTCGAGAGTCTAGACTTGATTAAAAAAGTCTATATTTCCATAAAAACAACTTTAAGAATGGAAAACAAAATGTGTAAGCATATCATGCATCACATAACATGAGGTACAGGTTCTCTATTCCCTTTATGAGGAACTGAGCCAATATTCCAGTCTTGTTTGATTAGAGCTTTAAATACATTCAAGGATATTTTACACTAAAGCTGGGAAAAACAAATATTGCTGTGATAAATGATCATGAAAGGTTTAAGATAATCATTGTCTCTCCAAGAACAAGGAGTAGATTTTCAGACTGTTTTGAAATCAATATCGGGATCATAACTGCTTGGCAAAATTAAGAGAAATAATGTCAAAAGCCACTCAAGATTACTCTAGATCAACGCAAGAGATCATAACAACAGAGCTTTTGTCAACAGGAGCATATCATATTCAGGTCATGTGATCGCCCCCCCCCCCTCCCAACGACTCATCACTGCCCCCAAAAGCACTGCCCCAAAAGCCCCGCCCCTCATCATGCCAGTAAGTGCAATGTTTGCAGACATAGCAACTTTGGAAACAAAATACGAATGTTTTGGAGAAGATTACCATGACTTGCCGCTGTGAAAAATGTTCTATTGTGGATCCCCTCCAAAAGTTCAGCAAGGTGTCAAGGAGACGTATGCAAAGGGTTGCTTTTCCTCAGCTGGTTGAGCAGACGGCAGCAGGAGGCAGCAGGATCGTGAAGTTGGAAGATCAATGCACACATACATAAAGCAGTAGCACCAACGGAAGACAAGTCACACACAGGAGTTCTCAAAGCAAGCAAGGCACAGAGGCGTTGACGGCAAACTACATATCCACAGCTCACGCGTTGCTGCCGCGTGAGGAAATAGCATTGTACGACACAGTGGCATACAGCGAGCGAGGAACCAGCTGAACGCGAGAGGCACGACTTCTGTTACATCATCGCACACTTTAGCCCGGGCTGACGGATTCCCCCATGGATGTCTTCGACTAAGTTTCACAACTTGCCTTGATATTCTCCTCTCTCTTCCACTCCCCGGCTCTCTCGGTTCCTCCCTATCTGCTCTCTCCTCTTCGTATTCCTCCCGTGTCTTCTATTTTGTCAACAAGTTCCGAGGGTGGAAGTCGGCGGAGGAGCGAGATGAGAAAGCTAGGCGGTTGGGTCACAGTGTCAAACGTGCGGCTCATATCGGGTGTCTCTCACTTGAAAGGCACGATCTCTCCCTGCTCTCTCTCCCAATTTCTTAAAGGATTCACGATCGGGACCACCAATTTTTTCTTTATCAAACACAAGTAAAACAATTTTAAAGATCAAGTGAACATTCGTCTTTCCTTAGTATTCAAAATCACGCATTGTATTAACTAATAGGACATGAAATGTCCCACTAGTCACAACTATTTTCCTTTCTTTATAAACCTACACTGTACTTCATACAAGCAGCCATTTTTCTAAATTTATTCACATAATTCAAATCACAACGTCTAACCGACACTTTATCATTCCTTGTTCTTTTATAGCTGAGTCCTTTATTATTCATTCATATCCAAACAAAAAAAAAACATGAACAAAAAAAACACATAAACGTTTCAAGTCAAATCACATAAAACTAATGTCAATTGCATACTTTTGGGAAACAAACAAAAAGCAGCATGAATCCTGTTAAAAAAAAAAACATTCCATGACACCAAGATCTCTAATAAATGCCTTCATTGAAATAAACTGCAAAATTACATAGAAATGCATGAATATTTTTGATGTGGTAATAAAATTCCATTGCAGTGCTTCTGGTTTAAGGCAGAAAAAGTATCGTCTCGACTTCTACAACATTTTGCAATATCCAGGTACTTTTTAGTTGCCTCTGCCTATGAATTCATAGAGGGGGCTTTCTTGCTTCTTGGGGATGCACGTACATCTGAGAAAAAGAATACAATATCACTCAATTTGATCATCCTCCACTATGTTATTCCTATCCCTGGATCGATCATAGACTCAATTACAGAAATTTACATTCCCAGACGGCACTGGAAGATGAGAGGGAGAGAAAGAGGGAGAGAAAGAGAGAGAGAAAGAGAGAGAGAGCGGATTGGAGGGTGGATTTTATTGAAATAACAAGGTCTCCTCTTTTTAAGTCTTTGTGTCTTGAGCACTCCCACACTGTAGAAATGTGGTGGCATATTGTGTGCGAGCAACTTCGTATATTTCATATGAAAATATGAGATGTTTATTTCCATAAAAATTGTGATCATATTATATATATTGTTACAGATTGTATCATCAGATGGAAGGTGAACTACTATTATCATCTGCTTGTCATTTTCTTCTTCCATGTCTAACAATCATCATTCAAGTTGAATTCCAAAAATATTGATCTAATCAACCCAACCCAATGTACCTCTCTTCCCTCCCCCACCCACTTCCCTACACTTCTTGGTCTTTTCCACACAATCCTGCATTTTGGAATTACCATGTTACTCTGCATATATATATATATATAAAGCAAATCGATCAAAACAATATCAAGATTACTTTTAGTCCAAATCAAATCTGCTGCCGGATTCTCTTTATTCACAATCTCTAGTTAACTCGGATAAAAAAATTAAAATGCAAAGTATCTAGCCCATTTTCATGAATTTTGCCATCAATTTTGAGGATTCTGTTTTGCTTTGGCTCAGGAGAGTTCATCCGTGCAAATTGTCACAGCTTAGAGACTGAAAATGACCTTCACTTAAGATCTCGCTCCAACATAATTTGGTCTACTTGCTAATGTGGAGACAAGATTTCACAAATCTCAAGATTAATCACATCACGAATCTAAATTACATAGATGGCTGGTCGTGCTAGAGTATCGAGATTGAGCGAACTCTGGGATAATACAGCGTCGATGTATGTTCCTCTCTTTCATATTTAACCAAAAAAATAAAATAAAAAAAAAGGGGTACACCCAGTGTCATTGTACGGGAATGACCCTGACTAATTAACTTTCTTGCCCCAGAGAACGACGGAACAGGGAGCGGGCAGGTTAGGATAGAGCACCGGGGAGGAAGGGAGAAGAAAAGAATGAGATAATAGAAGGGAGGTAATGTATACATACTAGGACAAAGAGGGGGAGAGGCACGTACAAGATGCCTACAGGGTGCACTATCGTCAACGGGATAAGGTGGAAGATGGAACGGGTTGGTTATGACGAGGTACGTCGAGATTAAAAGAGGAATGATGCTGCGACCAAAGAGTGCAAAGAAAAAAGATCCATCAAAGATAATGCAATTGGAAATAACAGAAGGCCATTAGAAGTTATCTTAATGAAAATGGGATGTCGGCATTATGAACTTTCTGGGGTAATGGAAAAATTATTGGGAAAAGGATTAAATTGGCATTGGTGGTTGAGAAGTGATATGTAGTGGCAGGGAGCAGACTGGGATGGAAGAGGGCAACTTTGAGGCAATTTGAAAATTCTGAAGAAGACTCTAATAAGCAAAGTTTGCCAGACAAAGAGAAGTAAAACATTATGAAATGGATGGAAGATAATAAAGAGAGATATGGACAGATAGGTGGTATGCGGTCAACGATCTAGATCGATGGCCTACATCATTCCATTTTGGTCTATCTCATAGCAGGGAGGCTCTTGATGAAGAAAAATGATTGCAGCGATTATTCACCTTCTTCGCTAAGCCTCGATGCGCAGCGCACGCCTGCTAAATCACTTACAAACATAGGAACCTCGATGATTCTTTTTTTTTCACTACATTGCTGCTCTCGTACATAATGAAATTAAGAGGGAGCACAAAACGCAAACAGCATTTGGCATATCGTCCAGACGTGGCAAGCACATTCTCTCAGTTGTAACTGATGAGTTAAAAGCAAGACGACTTCGACACGCAACTCGACTGAATAACATCACCAGAATGCAAACCATACGGAGGAGATATGCTTGATTTCAAGAGTCTTTCATTACGTATACCATATCCAACATCATATGAATGCCTTACTTTTTCCTTAATTCAGAAGTTTTGACAAATTCTTCAAAAAGCATAGACAAAATACTCTATTCCATATCATGAGTCAAATCCAATTGACCTCATATTTTCTTGTACAAATTGCTTACAAGTACAAATTACTACTTATCATAATTGAAATAAAATGAAAAAAAGGTTATTATATTCATGATTAAAATAATGATCGTTGACATTTTACTCAGAACTAGACGGTTCGGATTGAAATCTTATCCTTCCAATAACATAACATCAAAGACATTGTGACTGTTGGCTAATAAATACAATAAAGTAAATCCTCATCTGCTTCATGGCAGAGAAGCTACTCTTGCGCTTTCAGAAATACCGAGCCATCTGCATTATTTGATATCTCTCCTCATCCAAAACCTATTCAACATGGCTATTCAATACATGGTAGATAAACTCCATGGCAGATGTTTCAATGTCCATTTTGTTACTCCAGTACAAAGCCAAAGCCATCGTGGACTGACCATGTGATTTAGCTCTTTGGACAGTGGTCACTTGGTTGCGGTCAGAGGCTGAAGCACACAAAGGGTGTGTGGTCGGTTGGTGCGATGATCACCTGGGCAGGCAAATTCAATACCCAATTCACACTAGCCAATGCGACAAAGTAACTACAGAGCTTTTGAAAACTTGTAACAATATGACTGATAATATTCCATAGATCTTGAGTTATAAAATAAACAAGACTTCAAATAGCACTAGATCAGAGAAAAATTTGTTATCAAGATTCATCAGTTGCAAATGTGCTAGTAATGAAAACAGTGAAGTACCATGAAACAAAAATACAAATCAAGTCAGAATCCTTTCCTACCTGTTATCACTATAAAAGCTCAGAACAATAGACATGGCGAAGATAATCCAGTAGGATTGATAAACGCCCCTAAACCTCAACAACAACAACATAGTATTTTGACAGTGAGGTTTAACTTGTTATATATAATTGTTATTTAGACCATTGGTTTAACTTTTGAATTGCCCCAGTCTAAATAGCAATGACTTTGTCTGGGGTTAAGTTCAACCTCGCTATGGGAATACAGCCAGTATGTGTATGCCTACAGTGTGAACAGGGTCTAGTCAAACAGAGATGACCAGCAGACTGACCAGAGGTCACCTCAGGACACAGAGTTGACTATACTTTGTGTCCAGCTTTAATCATAGCCATAAGAATCAAAGCCATATCAATCAGCTTGATTTGTGTTTCCACTGATGTGTTATGATTATCAGTGAGCGAGGCATGCATAACTGATTTATTTTTTTACTGATTTTTTTTTTGTCACTGTAGTAACTTCTACACTGTATGACTTTCAACATTTAATTCACAACATTTATTATACCCGTGATGTGATTCAATTTCAAATGTAAACAAATATTTCCCCAAGACAAAAATTATGAACAAACATAAAATTCTAAAAAAAAAAACATGGAAGTAAAGATCATAAAATATCATAATTCAAACAGTAAAGGGGAAAACCCTACTCCTAGAGTTGTCTTTGACATGTTCGATCTTTTTCATAAATATTAGCACTAGGTGTCATACAATCTGTTATTGACTATGTACACTGTAAATAATATTTGCTTCAAAAAAAAAAAAAGTCTAAAAAAAGACATAAGAACAGCTGCAGAGATAAATATTAACTATACGTTGATGGTTAAATAGAAATCATCAAAAACTTCAAGCCATATCCATGAAACGTACATAAAACCAACTAAACCTTCCCCTTCTATTTTCATCTATTCCGAAATATCCAAAAATAGCTTCAATGTCACAACCACACCCCCACCCCCCTTTCCGAAACAATACCAAAACTATAATAAGAATACAGAACAAACATCAAATCATTGGAAACCAGTTCAAATATAACGTCTGACAGCATAATTCAACATCTCTGTGGCCACATAACACACACACACACACACACACACCCACAGTACATTAAGTGCGATATAACTGATGCTATATAACCCGAAAGGCATGTACAGTACACTTCATTTACTGCAGTCCAATGTCAAAGTCCATGTACAGACTGATAACCATCTGGAATCCTGTATTTATTTAGTGTCTAGCCAACTGGCAGTCTACGACCAACAGAGGGGGCTGTACTCATTTAGGAGAGCAGACTGAAAGAGCAAGCAGCAGAAATTGTGTAGCTCGGAGGACACGTTTGTGATATTTCGTCTGTTGGCAGGGAAGTATACATGGCCGATGCCAATTAAATAGTTATGACAGCTCATTTATGGACTTATTACTTCAAATTTTACTGGAGGAGCAAATATTCTAGCGTTCATGTATTTTTGCATTTTGGAACCACTTTACCACTTACATGCAAGGTGTTGTTATAGCGATGTTGCAGAAGATGGGAATTTTGAAGTTAACACATTAAAATCAGCAAAAGTAAAATGATTACAGACATTTCAGTTATACATCTGTATCTATAACTATTTTTTATTCACATAAATATCTTGCATACTTTTCATTTCATGTACAGAACAGGAACTTTCCTAAAAACCAATGACATTAGGAAAACATTCATGTTTGAATGGAAAATCTCCATTAACGAATAAACCACAATCTCCTACCCACTTGGCTTAAATTCTACATCATGAAACCACTACTGCAACCATTAACTATGTAAGCCATACCATTGATAAGAATCTTAAGACGTCTAAAAGATGAGAAAATCATACATGAAACTTAACAAGTGATGGAACATGTATCTTTTCAAGGGCAAGTCCTTTTTCCATCAGCTAACATTACAGCACAAATGGGGGAAAGTAATCCGGGTGGAGCAAAACACTGGCATAAAAAAATCACCAATGCACAAGAAGGGCACTGGGGTAGTCACATGGCCTGGGTGGTGTTTCACCAAATCGCTCTTAAAGTTATGCACGACTTTAAGAAAGACTGCTGTGCGTTAACGAGTGTAATAAGCTTTAGATTCTCACTCATTCAGCACATGAACTGATACCAGTCATGCCTGAAGATGTGTTTAAATAATCTTGGTGAAAAACCACCCTGGGCTGCAGAAGTGTCAATTTAATTCATGTCATAATAGCATTCATTTTGTTATTTCGTTGAAACAGAGAAATAAAGGATATAAAGAGCAAAATAAACTGAAAAACTTACCATTTGGCACCTCCAAGTGACTGTTCCGGGAGTCGTTTTGTGGTTGCAACGTAAAAGAAGCGTTCATTGACTCGTTGAGTTTTTGCACCAAAGGGCATGCTATGCAAGAAGATGGACCTATGCAATAGAGAAAAAAATTATGTGATATTAGAACAAAAATTTAAAGAAATACTACTAAATATTTAAGACTAAGAATTTATCATGGGACATACATGAAGTACACATAAGTTTTAACTCATTCAAATCAAATTTTCGTGGTTTGCAATTTCTCTGAAATTTATTTGATTGAATTCTTGATGGCATGATGTAAACCCGTGATCATTATCTTTTCGCGAAATCATTTCCAGTGGACTACCTTTTCAGAATTTAACATTTGAAAGTTTTTTCTTTTTGGAGGAGATAAAAACTCTAGATAATAATGATTGAATACTGTAAACTTTTAATACACATAAAATATACCTACATACATTTTATTTTTGGAGTGCATTTATTTCTTTAATAATTAATCCATCATAAATATTCAAAAATAATAATGATAATAAAAATAAAAATAAAAATTAATAATGAACACATTCGATGCAAAAAATATATATTCCTTACAAAGCGCGAAACAGTACATCTGAAGAACTTGTCCTAGATTCACAAGCCCCTACGAGCGCCTCCAAGGCCAATCGTTCAAACATATAGGCCTTGTAACCGCGTGCCTGGAGAGTGATTCGTCAACCCATACGAGTAAGCGGTCAACCCGGGGCTGCCTGCCCTCCTTACTCAAAAGACAAGACAGCCAACGTAACACCAGTCCTCGTGTATCAGCCACAGCCACAGGAAATTTGCATGGATTTTAATAACTTTGCAGCCATCAGCTTCATCTTGTCTAGACAGGCTACACATAATCACAATTTTTCCCCCTCCGATGTCGCTTAGTCTTCGGGATGAATCCATCCGCTAGTTCGACTTGGCTTGCGACTTCACTTACATAAATCTGTAAGTCGTTGGAATATATATTACAATCTTCCTTTCTTTAAAATGATGATGGCAACAGAAAAAAAGGGGCTTTTAAACCCCTCCAAATTATCTTGGTGAAATACTCCATCTATCCATGCACTCACATTACAGGGCTCAAATTAGTATTTCATTAGGGAATCATTCACAAGACAATTTTGACTAAGGGCACTTTTGTACTCAAGGCAATTCAATAGAGAACTACTGAAAATCTAAAAAAGGGCACCACGGCAAGCAGCAATAATATGATATCAAACTCATGATTTTGAAAACATGAATTTATTGTAGGGGGGAGGGGGATGGGCAACATAAAAATGGCAAATATATCACAAAATACTGTCTCTTTTTGCTAGGGCCCAGCTGCATAAGACTTAAACTGGACAGTCCTGCATACAGCTTCCTGGCATTAAATATAGCAATTGTCTAAGCCACAGTTCCTCCCCATGTAGACCTGTATCCTTCTATCCAGGGTCCAAGCGAAGCAGCAATATATTCCCATAAGACATGCATTCACGTAGACATACACACCCGACCTCTCTCACTCACTTTCTCCGTTGAGCTGTCGTAGTGCGTGTATGGTCTGCTATCTAGCTTGTTACTTTCAGTCTCTCCATCTCTATTTATTAGTCTGCTCATTTTTACTCTTTCCCTTATCCCCATTTTATGCAATTTTTTAAATTTGTGTGTTGTTCTCTTCTTTCCGTTTATACACCTCTCAGCCTACATCCCCCCATATGCGCCTGTTGATAAATATAGCTTTAGTTCATATCAAAATAACAATAGATTATAGATAATTTTATAAAATTATAAAGATTTCCATATTTCATAATGACTTAGAGAAATCTCTAAATGTGCCTTACCACAAGGCAAAAAAAAAAATCATCTGGTTGAGTTCCACTAACCAATCCTTTGAAAATCGACCAACCTGAATTGTTCACTTTTTTTTCTTAAAGGACGAATGATATTTTGTTAACATACGTGTAGGGCAACCAAGCAAGTTTTGTTTGTAACTAGAATTAAGTTTAAATCTCCACTATCTACTTGTCCTGGTATATCTTGATGGGATTTATCACGTAGTATTATTCATCAGATTTATTTGAGATGCTAATATTGCCTTGTAATCTTTTTTGAAAAAAAGTCTATGATCAACCATAGAGTACTTTTCTTTTGCTCATAAATAGCATACTTTACAGACAGATATGAACTAGCCTGGTTAAGAAGAGAAAACACATTTCAAAAGAACAAGTTCATTGCTATGGAAACATAAGATCCATATAAAGAAAAATTGTGAAAAGCCTGACAAACAAAGATTGCTCGCTATTCTATATCCGTATAATACGATAGCTCCCTTATAATTTATGGATGGAGCTCTATTTAAACTCGATACAAGCAGGGGTACAGCTTTTGAAAACATAAAAGCTTACAAAATTTGATTGCGTCACCATGAAGTGATAAACATCAGCACACTTCTTCATCAAGCCAGTAAATACCATCATCCATTTGAATATTTGTAGAGGTAACATGGTTACCAGCAGGAGATACGCCGGCATGACGACGCAGAAACTTAACCTTGAGCTTTTGCATCAATATATTAGTACATGATCAAACATTCATTAAAAGAGATACCCCACATATTCAGACCTCACAGCATCACTCCTACACTTGGAATTAATGAATAATAATTGCACGTTAGATACAGTTTTACTTGCAGATGGGAGCTCCAAGACCCACCTCAACATACAGTCGCGATCGTCGTTTTAAGGCATTCCCCGACAGTGATCTTTAGCACAAAGTAGAACGGGTGATCTATCGCATTTATTATTCATAGAGAGAAATGAGCGAAGTCTGGAAAGGTGATGATGGTATGAAGTAATTTGGGGTCACAAGAACTTGAATGTACTTAAAAGACACATTGTCAACCCTTATAGCGATCTTCGATGATGACGATAATAATGGCCACGATGACGATAATTATCAGATTATGGTGACGATGTAGTTCTAGAATACAACTGTTTCCGTTGGGAGCTTTCATATTTATTCACTACATTTAAGGATATTCCTCCTACCAGTGATACTTCATCTTACCTGGGTAGAGTGCAGCACAGTTCCAATGACTCTAATTTTGTAGGAAATTAATGCTAAAGCTGGGACTCAAACCCATGATCGAATGAATAACAGGTGTCTTCACCACTATGACACCTTGTGCGTAAATTCATTACAGATACTGTACAAAGCTACAATTTCTTTTAAATTTCTATCTAAATAATCTAAAAACAGCATTTATCAAAAAATTTCAGACATACATAAAATGTTAGTTTTTAAAATATATTCCAAAAGTTGATCAAGTAAATTTAAATAATTCTGTTTTCTTCATAAAATCAAGCCGAAAAAGGCAGCCAAGAGAAACAATAAAAACAAGGTAATGAAGATGCGATCTATATCACAAGGAAAGGTTACAGATGGAGCGTGTTTTAATGCAAAACCACAGAACAAAGATAACAGATTGGGGAGACTGGATACTCTGTAACATGTAAAGAAGACAGACATCGCTTCCCTGCAGCGCTTCCAAAAAGCCACGTCTAGACACACGACTCCAATTTACATATTATTACGTTTCTCGTTTCCAGACTCTTCTTTCTCTCTTTTTTTTCCATTTTATTTTGACTCTTTTTTTTCCGCCCTCTTGCAGTCTCCGATTAGATGATGGGTAGCTGTCTGTGAAACAAACAACTAGAGTAATTACTATGCATTTGGTGTATAAGTGCATGAAATAGCACAACACCTTAACGAGCCTATACAGCTAGCCTTCCGTCTGTCTCAATCTATGATTAGTCTCTTTCGTAAGGATGAGCATCTACAAACTTTCTATGAACTTGATTCATTAATGAGAACTTTCTTCTGTTTCTATTCATTTATTCAATTCAGTCTTACTTTTCCTCCACATATAATCTCTGATTTGAATATGGGTAGCTGTCTGTGAAACAAACAAGTAGAGTGATTACTATGCATTTGGTGTAGAGGTGCATTATATAGCACAACAATATCCCTTCGCCTGTCTCGATCTATGGTTAGTCTCTTTCGTATGGATGAGCATCTTCAAACTTTCTATGAACTTGATTCATTTATGAAAACTTTCTTCTTTTTCTCTTATTTATTTACTATAAAAAATTGTTTTATTTTTCCTCCACCTATAATCTCTGATTTGATGATCGGTAGTTGTCACAGGAAAATAACAACTAGAGCAATTACTATGCATTTGGTGTATAGGTGCATGATATATAGCACAACACCTTTCCGTGCTGCTCCGTCTGTCCCAATCTACAGTATGTTTAGTCTCTTTCATATGGATGAGCATCTTCAAACCGTATATGAACTTGATTCCTCAAGGATGACTTTCTTCTTTTTCTATTCATATATTTACTTTCGTTAGATTTTTCCTCTGCTCATATTCTCTGATTTGACGATTCGTAGCTGTCGCAGGAACAAACAACCAGAATAGTAACCCTGTGTTTGGTATCTAAATACAAAATAAGTACGTACAACACCTAAATATGCATATCCAGCTGTCCCTCCATCTGTCTCTCCTTGTCTTTCTTGTAAGATGATCATCTTCAATGCCTTCATAGTAGATTTGAATTTTATTTAAGGAATTATTCCATTATTCCATTTTCAGATTCTTAATTATATCTTTTTCTATTTTACAGTTTCTTAGATTAGGACCCAAAGAAAAAGAAAGATATTCAGAGGATTATTTTATTACTTATAATTCTTTGTTTTCTGGTTGGCTTTTGTGCGGAAAAATTATTCATCATTGTCATTTTAAGTAATGAAGAAAAGTTGAAATGGAATTCAAATTCAAACAGTAATTTCAGCCCAAAGAAATTCTGCTTTATGAGGAATGGGGTTAAGAAGTAATACTTCTTCATTGACCTTACAAAAAAGTTTGAATTAAAATCCTGTATTTCTTTCTGATAAGAATTGCTACAAACTTGTAAAATTGTTTACAACTTCACAATGTTCCAGCTCTAAATATTTGGGGCATTTATCGTATAAAAGGGATCTTCAAAGCATGAATTCCTGAACAATAATCTCTCATACCTGCTGCCCTCTGCAGCATTAACTGGAATCAATCATTCATGCTTTTCCTTTATTTTTCTGTAAATGATTCCAATTTTACAATTTTATACATGACGGCGTTCTTTCTATTGAAATGATAAATGGTGCCTCTTTTGGCATTTTGATACTTATCATACCATGAAAGTGTACTTTCTTTGACAATTCTACAGCAGCTTATTCTCTTCATGTTAGCTTAAAGGAACTTTTGATACCAGATAAAAAATAAAGGATTCTCAAATATGAGCTCTAAATACTAAGTTGTACTGTTCACAAATAACAATTTGAGTTTGATGTGTTGGAAAGGGCAATATGCATCATTAATAGGAAAAAAGGAAAAAAAGTGAGAACCTACATGTAGCTATACATGTATCTCGAGCAAATACTGCAGAATGCACAGGGAAACATTGTATTTCTAATAAATCTCTAATGAATATTTAGTCAATTTACACATTCAACTCTCTGTACACTAGACAAACAAATAGACATGAACAGGGCCCATAAGAAATTGTTTGTTGTGAGAAATAAAATATAACTTACAGGAAATATAATAATGAAGGCAAATAATGATTACAGATTTTGTCTTCTGATGCTTTGAAGGAGGCATTGCCTCTCCCCAGCTTAACATTCACATATAGCAATTAATTTAATAAAATAATTCAAAACATACATCAATCTGACTACTAGGGAAGCGGTACATGTTTATTACCCCCCCCCCCCCCCAAATAAAAATTAATTAATTAAAAAACAAAAAATAAAAAAAATCAGACCTCAAGTTCACACAGAATTGACCAATGATTTTGTTAGCTTCAAGAATCAATGTTGATCAAATGTTGGATTCCCTTGTTTTACCTTCAAAATTTAAGTGAAGATAAACGGATGTAGGTTACGCTGTTTTCAAAAGAACGTGGGAGAATGAAAATTTATTGCTGGCAATGAACTTTGACTGAAAAGAGACCCTGAAGTCACACAATTCTACGATTAAACAGAGGGGGTCTAAATACACATGGGTAATTGTGCAGAAATTTTCACTGATGAAATTTCATACTGTACACGGCTAATTATTCCCCCTATATCACGCATGACAAATTTGATTCAATATCAACATTTTATGAGACTTTGTTCAAACAAAGAATGAATCTAGGCCATGGGTCAAACTCAAGATCGATATTTGTTTTTGGATTTATGTGCCATAATTTACAGTTTGTTCAAAGAACATTTTTTAAAGAGAGTTCTGGAAATAGAAGTATTATTTACTCATGACTAAGAACTGGTGCCCCATAGTCTAATATTTTTGAGTTCACATCGTACATCTTTCACATATTGGTAAGCACTAACCTTGGCAATGGTTACATGTGTAAATTATGAATTTAGTAACTGTGAATCTTATAAAAAATATTCTCACTATATTCATGTGCACGTGTTTGCAAGACTTGCAACAGAAATCAACAAATGTGAAAAATATGTACCAGGCCACATTGTTTGAAGCTTAGAATTATGACAAGAATTATGACAATTTGTCATTTATGGTAACTACCATGACAATGGCATGCAACAGCCAATCAGCATCAAGGATTACATGAATAATGAATAAATAATGAATAAATGTATGAATAATGTGACCGTTCACTATCACATTTAGAATTAGCTTGCTATTGCATTCCACTTTTTGTCTCTTCATCAAGCCGAAAGGGACACGTAAAAGGTATGGTTTCGCAATGCAACAGGGAAATCAAAAAGTCACAAACTGGCCCCCTCATTTATAGAATCACACACGTGTGAACGTCACAGCTTATCCCGTACATCAAATAAATCCTATCGTCAAATGAGAAATAACCTTGCCCTAAACTACTGCAGTTTATGGCTCAAACATAGACAAAAGTTTAGGAGGGTCAGATCCAAGATTTATTAATGGGGGAGTTGGCAATGGCCTAGGTCTTCACCTTAAAAATCGTAAGAAAGTTAATAAGGAGCCACAGCCCTCATACCCCACAAATAGGGGTCGCTGCCCCTTTGGCCCCCACCCACTGGATCCGCCTTTATACGAGAGAAACCATTAGAAACATCGGGAGACAGAAGACATAAGCATATTGGCACCTTGCCCAACACTACAATACTGTACACAACATAATAGGGTTCTTCAACATTCAAGAGTCGCTTTATTCTTGCACAGCATTATCATACACGTGTACATACATGTAGCCATGTGCCAGAAACTATTCCTGGTACGTGTTCTATAGCACAAAAGATATCTCTTTGATTGCACTGTAGGTATAGATTGTAATTAACAATGATCATCTTTTACTTTGTGCAGCGGTGAACTTGAATCTTGTAGACCTACTTCATGAGAATTAAATTTGAATTCTGCTGGTAATAGATTTAAGCCCTTGCAGTGTACCAAAAAGGTCCTTTCACCTTTACTTAATTGTTTTCATGGTTTCTGAAAGATGACATTTGAGCTGCAAGTGCAGGGCCTTCTAATTTTGACTGAAGGTTAAACGATGGACGCATTGAAAGTGTAAAGGTACAAAAGAATGTTAAATCTTCAATAAAGGTCTACATTGTAGATCCTTCTTTCTTTAGATTCTTCTTATTACACATATTCTAAAGGAAATATTGTACCCATTCAGATAACATTCATAAACAAACATCTGCATGCTAATATTTCTTTCTAGAATGCTCAAACAAGTTTCTATTCTTGTCATTGAAAGCCCTGGGAAGTATAATCTAGGTGGGTCTGAAATGAAACTACATTAATATTAACATGATTATTATCTTGTCATTACAAAGTCTCTTCAAAAGACAGACATGTCTTCTTTACATTAATAGATAACACCTCAGAGTTCAGAAAGCTCTACTTGTCAAAAACTCATCACATAGAAATTATGATAAAAATATAGATTACGTGTTAAAGATACAATGTAAGACACAGTCTAAACACAAACGTGGTCTCCCGCAATGCAAATCAGAAGCCCAAACTTTACACAATGAATTCCAACTCAAGTTAAGTACCCATATTCACTGAAAACCAAAGCTCGGAATGATTTAAAAAATACCAGAATGTTCTCAGTTTTTCACATTCATGTTTCCTGCACACAAAGGTGCATTTCCAACCTCACAATGATATGAGCGAGGATAAGAGTGGTGTTAAACTTTACTCCATGCCTGCTGGAGTGTCAGTTGGGGTGAAGGCAGGGGTGGCAGCTACCAATACGCACAGGTTCTAGGGGTCACTGCATGCCCCCTTGTGAGAAAACAAGGGTTGTTGAATGTAGGTTGCAACCATTCTTCCATGATGGGACTGATTGTGTGCATGTTTCCCTCAGTGTAGCATGAATGAGCCACATACATCATTATGTCTGTACCTCCATTGTGCACAAACATGCATGTCTCCAAGTTGTTGTTATTGAGGGCGGCGGTAAGGTGGTAAAATATACCATCTAATGTATTCACTAATTTCTTATCCATTACTTTAGCTTGAAATGAATAGAATTGTAGGCCTATACTATTGTGCGACATAGTAATAGAATTTTACCTCACATGAAATACAAATTAGCTGCATTTGGGAAAGTTTACAAAACCCCTTGATGTCTTTGATCACATCAATATACATGTAGATGACACAGATTAAAACGTTACTTAGCAACAGTTTACAAAACCATGACAAACGAACTTTCAAAGATGCAGGAAACTGCAAAGAACTTCCTTGGACATGCATCAAAGTTATAGTTCCGCAACAAGGAGGCCCTTGTCAACATAGTGTGCTTGGTCAAAACCATTTGAGTAGCAAAGAGTAGCGAAGGAAGCGACGATCAAATTAGATACAACATGCAAAATGTGACATATTGCTCAGAGTTGCTACTCTTGGCATCGCGAATCTGCATCCAAATTACTTTGACAATGACACTTATTACAAGAATTCACAATTGGATACATTAGATTAAGAATATACTCAGACATTAGTTGCTATAGAACTATATATTTGGCAGTGCAATGATCGTTAATCTGGGCGCCCTCTGTTGGCTGTGACAGGCACTTTTGAAGTTCGCTAAAGCTATAATGGCATAATGAAAAAGGGACAACTAAAAAGGAGTCACTCTTTCAGAGAATCTCACTTCTTTTTTACTGCAATAGAAACTTATGAACATTACGGAAGAAAAAAAAAACAGTATCTCTCATTGTCCCAACATCTAGGCAACCTCTCTTTAAACCTGCATGACTTTTCAGAGCTGCCTGCATGCATTTGGGACAATTGAAGTTCATGTGCAATAACAGCTACATACATGTAGCTTGATTCATGCCAATACACCCAGACTATGGCTAGCATTGGCTCTTACACGCTCCATGCATACATAGACATGTGCATGTAAAACACATGGATGTCTCTATTTGCTTAGCATGATAATAGATTGTTCCATATACAGTAATGTACACATTAAAACACATTTCTAGCATTGATAATTTATATACTGATGTAAAGACAGGAATTGCAGATTACCTTTGAGGTACCTATATACTCAAAGACAAAATTGATAAATATGCATAATTTATTGAAAATTCACAACATCTTAAACAAGCATTTGAAAGGGTTCTATAATTCGAAAATTGTCAACTTTTCAATACACAGTCATGCAGACCTATACAATGGATAGCAAGACCTCCATGAACTTGTCAATTGTTTAATATTCCCCAGAAAAGTGTTTATAAATTCCTGTTGTAAAAATGGTCATTGGGCAACTGAAAGAGTTCTCCTTGACATTTCTATGAACAATATGATATAAAATAAACACATCAAAACCGCTCATGATTCCTTCACCCGAGGACGAGTTAGTTAATTCTACTCGGAACGTCATGTTTTTAAAAAATCTTTTTCAAACTCTTCTTGCTCAGTCCTTTTCAGGACTATTTCTTGACAGATAATCCTACATCACATGGTGCAACTGCAAATCGTTTTTGAATGAAAACACAAAATCATCAAACGAAATATAAATTTATTCCCTATTCACATTTATTCATCAAATAATACATTGTGTGAAAAGGGCAAGAGGCACCCGTAAAATAGCAAAGTTCATCTAAATGGATCAAAGCTAGGTAATAAAATTACGCACTATAAACTACCATCTGCTAAGGGAGCATTAAATCACTGATTGGAGCTCGTGCTTTTCATTCATTATGTCTGCACTCGAATTATTTCATATAATAATCCTTGGATATTACTGGTAAAAAAAAATATTCAAAACTATATATGATAGTACAATGCTCGAATTAGCCTACGCAAGACAATTGCCCTGGGTGCCGTTATGGGTGCCCCCTTTGCTTGCCGTGGTGCCTTTTTTAATTTCAATACACTGTAGTTCACCATCGTTTTTAGAGAAGTGCCCTTCACCGATAATTCTTTTTTAAAAATCCTATTTAGAACCGTGAAATTAAAATCCTCAAAAAGATTTCATTTCAAATAATTGTACCACACCTAGCATCAAGAATAACACAAATCATCAGAGACAACAACATACTGTATCCAATATTTTTGCGAGATAAAACCACAGCAAAAATTTAGGCTATAACTCAATCTCCTCTCTAACAACCGTCAGTCATATCTTCCAAATATTCCATGCATCACATAAGAAAAATTGCAATACTGAGAGTAATGTTTGTTTTTCCATGTAATATCTTGACATAATAGTAGGAACATTACAATGTACAATAAATTTATTATGGGCAATTCCATGAAAGTTTTATGTCTGTTACGCCCAAAAATGTGAATCTCTTGAAAACTATTCATTTAATTTCTTTGAAATTCAATGAGACAGGTACATGTACATGTAGTATCTGTGGCACACATCCATTCAATTTCGAGACATGCACTCCCTGTTAACATTACAGACAAGACAAAACCGTGGAAATGCTCTTCATTAATCAACACATCTTTAGATTTCTTTGACTAGGATCATATCACAATAACACAAAACAGTGATGAGATAATGACATTTCAATCACCAATGATCATAATCATGTTTGTCATTACTGCATTTGAAGTGGACATTAAGTTTTACCACAGCAAAAAAGCCTTGAGATGGAACTTGAGAACACACAAATTCTTGCTGCCATTTGCATTATGAAGAGTGGTGAAGAAAGAATATATCAAAAAATTGGATGCATTCTTGAGTGCGGTACATATCACTAATTATGGTGCTGAAAATCAACAAAAATGGCAAAAGAAGGACATTTCTGTATGTTTACGTGTGTGGTATACATTCTTCTAGTCACCCCCTGATGGATATAACCGTACAATATTAAAAAGAGGCAGATAAATATATTAAAGATTTTGGTATTGAACAAAGATGAAAAAGTCATAAATGAAGATGATGAGTAGAGAAATTAAAATAAATGTCCATTATGTCATTCAGGTCATTATTAGTGGCAATGATGCACATCTATAACAAAATAAATGTGGATGAATTTAAGAGATTTTTCTCAAAAATTCCAATAATTTTGATATCAAAATTACAGAACATCTTAACTCAGGCATACATGTAGAGTGATTAATGCCTGTAGCCAATTGTAATCAACCTCATTTCGCTTTATAGCCTTTTCCAAAATTTGCAAATATTTGCGAACTACATAGTCATGAAAGACATCTCAGTTTGATTAATCTGAGGCATTGCGTTGGTGATGACATGCAAGTCCGTAATTTCTCTGTAACTATTATGTCTGACGGTGCGGCAGACTTCAAAAATGTGAAACGGCTTGAGATCGCTGCTGCCTCATTGCCACCCAGACGGATTAGCCCTCGTGACTAGACGCTCTGGTTTACCGTAACTTGGCAAAATGAGGGCTTTCCAAAACATGCCAGCCGCCTTAGAATTAATCAGGTGGGGAGATTGCGAGATGAGAGAACCAGGAGAAATAGCTCAAGATAATAGTCAACATGATTCTTTATAATATCAACTAGAGCTTTGAGAGAATAGGGAACGACGAGAAGAAAGAAAAAATAGCATCTATGAACTACTCGAGGGTAATAACAATTTACAATAATGTCCAATAAACGTACTCTGCAGTTCACGTAGCTCGTTTACTTCCACGCTAATTGAAAATTGCAATCATGCAAGACTGGAGACTTCATTTTCTTGAAACTTTTATGAAGTTAACTTTTCTCCTAATTATCATCTTCGAAATGAAGAGGTGACAAAAGTACTTCCCAGAAACAATAAAATTTAAGAGTAATCTGCGTGTTGCCCTACACTAAAATATGTTACACACCGTTAACCATGGGTACTGTTACACAAGTCAAGTTGGAATACTTATAAATAGTGAGTAATTATTTCTTATAAATATAATGGTACTAAAAAGCTTTACGATGGCAAGTGCTGTGGTAGCAAGTAGCGAAAAGATACACAAGGACAAGGGGCAATTAGCCCGCTAAACGTTATATACACGTATAGCCCCCATTAGCTCCAAAATAGCTCCCACAAAATGTGGGGGCTATTTTCAGGAGGAAATTGTAAAAAGAGCCCTTGTAACTACTGAACCTATGACTTTCGAGATAAACACAACAAAAAAATTACCTCGATATTTTCGGTTTTACCTTGCAACCTCCTTCAGCAATGTGACCCGATAAGACCTGCTTGAACGTTCGCTGATCGGGCTGTAGACATTCAGAAGTTTGCATCCTCCCCCAATCTTTGTTGAGCAAAGGTCTAATGGGGTGTTGCTCAACTGCAAATCAACTGCAACTTTGCAAATTGTATTGCGTATTTTCATTCGCGCGCATGTAACAAGACGCGCATGAAACAATGATTTTGATTGGCGTATTCCGATCAACTGCAACTTTCGATTGATTGCAACTTTTGAGCAACACCCCATGAGAGCCCATATGTAGATGGCCTCTTTTACACCCTTTTCAAAGCATTGTCTCTCCCCGCCCAAGCCTCAACCAAGATGGGGGGGGGGTGTATACAAACTTCAGAGTTCAGAGTGTCTACAACCTGATCGTTAATCGCTATTTCAAGAAGGTCAGAACGGGTCATATCACTGCAAAGGGCGGCAGGATGTAGCCGAAAAATTTTGAAGCAATTTCTTTGTTGTGTTGAGATCAATAGTCAAATGTTCACTATTTCCAACCAATACTGAATAACTTTCAGGATCATAGCCCTCATAAAAAAAAATAAAAAGGTAGTTTATACCCTTGTAGCGAGCTATTTTACAAGAGCAAAAGTTGGTACTTGTACCAAAACAATAGCTTGCCATCCCAAGGCTTAACACAAAGTACTGCTTCAAATGAGGGGAAAACCGTGTCTAATGGTCTGGAATGCTGGTTATCTGCAAACACAAACCCTATTCCCAGTAGTTTACTCCATGATGCCTATTGGTTTGAGCAACTTTGACTGGAAGGGACAGCCACACAGCTAATGCAGTCTAAAGCAATAACTATGACTTGTGACAGTCATCTGCTCTAAACTAGTAGGCAGCACAAAAGGAACTACCTGGTTTGTGCTTCATAAAGCTGTTCATAGAGCTATTCAAGACTCGGTACACTCCTGGGCAGTGTTTCACCAAGATAAGAAAGACTACACACGACTTCACGTTCGACTGGTACCCCTACTTGTGTGTAATGGTTCACATTGTAACGCGCAAGAACTGATACCAGTCGAACGTAAAATCGTGCGTAACTTTAAGAACGACTTGGTGAAACACCGCCCTGGTGACCCTTTCTCTGGTGCTAACTCGGCAACATTGAGGTCTATCATATCAGGGATAGGTACAGGAGTCGTGCGCAGAGTCATTTGTAGCTTTATGAACCGCATTACGAAGCACAACCCTGGATTGAGAAATCAAGACCAGAGAAATCGTTGTCACAGCAAATGCAGGATGCAAACTGTTCCAAAATATTCATGAGGGGAATTTTCATATAAATTCAGGACTTTCATCGGAAGTGATTGGCTGAAAGAATGAGTATTGTCGTAACATTTCCTCTCCATTTTGTTTAGCTGTGTAATAATTCACTTTAAAATTTGGACTTTGTGCATATTTTGGAACAGTTGGCATCTTCGCAAACCTGTCAAGATCGTACTTCTCTTACCTGTTCTCTTATGGAAGGTGAAGGAAGCTTGGAAGGTGCTCGTCTGCCAGCTCTGGCTCCTGAAGACGATACGCAGCTCGTTACCCTGTGAGTGCACGACCAGCGGTAGAGGGCGTTCTCCCTGGCAGAGCGTGGCTAGCGGGTCAGCGGCCCTGCCCAAGGGGCCACCACTTTTGACCACCGCTTTCGGCAAGCAGGCGTGGCCGGCGGCGGGGGCGAGGGGCGTACCCTCCAGTCGGGTTATGTTGAGGATGATGTAATGGTCCGGAGGGGCGCAGACCCGGTATCGACAGACATGCGAGGATCCGCGGTTGTTACCGTTGGAGGTGGTATCGCGAGTCTCTTTGTGGAGCGTGTCAAGGATTTGGCCAGAGAGATCTGTGAATTTCTTGGAGCATTCAGCTGCAATATGAAAAAGAATAAAGAAACAAAACTTAAAAATCATAAATGATTCATTGAAAATGTACCAAACCCCAACCCAAGAAATAGAAGAGACTTTTTTTCATAACTGGTGGTGATAAGCTGGCAACAATGGCCAGTGTCTGTTGTAAGTTGCTCTATAGTAAAAGCAAAAAAAGGTATTGTCTGAATTTCATCCTTTTTCTTCCTTGTTTTTATTGTCATTTATAACCCTGTACTGAGAGCGACCTGGCAGTGGTAAATGATGTGGCTCTTGCATAGATAAAATATTGGGAAATGATTGTGTGGTGTCAGGGGATGACGATGATGATGATCATCATCATATAGTTGAATCTTGAAAACTATTCTCAATAATCTGTTCTCTTTCAGGATTCACTTGTATTGATTCACTCTTGAAAGTAAAAATGAGAGAATTTTAAAGCCAAGATCTAGGCCTATAGGTCACCTGTAGGCCTATATAGAGACCAATTTGTGTTGCCCTAAAGTGGCCTCATAAAGTGTTTGACTTCAAATATCTTGGATATTCTAAACGACATCTACGATTATTGTGTGCTTTATTACATACAAGTATCAATATCATTAGAATTTAGAAAACTCTAATTCCTCATATTGTCTGGTGGTTGAACTATGTCAATATATCATCTACGAGCGTATCATACGGAAACGCCTTTGTGGGAATTTGGGACTTCTCAGAATGTGATTCAATTGACGATTCCCAGACTGGCATATTTGCTATAAAACTAGGTTTATTGAAAATGAAACTAGATTCCGACACATGGCCAACATGCAAAATACCAAAATCTTGATTTCACTTTGCCAGACAGAGCAAATATTTGTGGTTAACGTTCACAAGTAGATTCACTGTGGGTATTGTCCTATTAATAACCCAGACAACTTTAACAATAAAAGGCAACTTCATCCTTACACAAGAACAAACAAAGTGGGACTATGGGTTTAACCCGCCTCAATACCAAACACGCGTTACGCCAATCACGGAGGAATCTTATCTACAAACTAAATCATTCTACGCATTTGGTCCCCTAATGTGTAATCTTTGCGGCGAGACATTCTTAAATTTTGCGGTGAGCATTGCTTGCGGTTTTGAAAGTTAATCTGTGGTTTTGACACGTGTAGTAAGGTATGTGAAGAGATCATTCAAAGATTCACGTATTTACTGACAATAAGTACGAGGAGGGGAAAAAAGAGGATCCCCTTCTGAACTGGTTGCTAATTCATGACATTAAATCAATTCTAATCGTTTTCATGCAACTAGATTTTTTTTTTAATAAAGTTTATCCTGCAACCTCAAAGAATAAGATCTCTATGAAAATAATTTACTTTATAATAGGTCAATACCTTGCAAAGATCTATTAATGCATAACATGCAATAATAATGTAGAAGTACATAAAATGTTTGTTTTTTTAATATTGGCCAACCAGGAAAAATAATAGCGTCTTCTTTAAGGGGTCCAAATACAATTCATTCTCGGCACAAACAAAATTTTAAATCACAAAAAAAATTGCTATTTTATTTTATCTTTTTTAAGTTATGAAATTTTGATCATGCAATAAAAATTAAAATAAATCACCAATTGCACAGGGGGAAAATAAATCTGACTTTGAATACAAATCTCTGCACATAAAACCCCCCAGCAAAAAGTTTAGCTTAATACAGTACACTGTATGCTCTTGTCCCTCTGTGAGATTTATCTATCCCCAATTTATACGGAAACAAAACTCGGAGCTCTCAATTCGGCATAATCAACCCTATCCCATCGAGAACCCTCTAACAATCTAAGACATTCCCGACCTAAAATGGCATAATTGACCACTTTCAACTATGTCTCTGTATATTACAACTACCAGGGATTTTCCCCTGCAGTTATTACATAATCACTTTTGAATCACTAAATGAATTGAGTGGAGCTTCTAAAACCATCGAAGCATTCTGTCTGAAAATACCCCATTCACATTCAAACAGTGGATAGAAGGTAATCTAGAAAATTAGAAATAACTACCAAATCAATTTCAACTAATGCAACATGCCTCTTCAGGAAAAATTGTCTAAAATAGTTTGTTGGCTTTATGTAAGCTATAGGTATTCTTGATGCATATGAGTAATAAATTGGTTGTAGGTTTTTTGTTTGTTTTTTTTTTTTTTCACTGACTACCATATCTAAAGATAGCGGTCCCTCACCCCATCCCCCTTAAAAAAAAAGTTACTTCTACATCCAAACTAAAAACTGGAAAATAAAAGCAAACCTGTCTGTAGTGAATTTGTTGTAGTTTGTTTGTTTATGTTTTACAGACTACCATATTTAAATATAGTGGTCTCCCCTCCCCCCCCCCCCCCCCCATTAAAAAAAAGTTACTTCTACATCCAAACTAAAAACTGTAAAATAAAATCGAACCTGTCTGTAGTGGCCACCCAAGAGAAATTTAATAGAGATAGGATATCACTGAGACAGGTTTATTTATATGTAGGTCCTATGCCTATTCCTCCAAGATCACATGACCTCCATATCTTCCCTTGTGATAATTAAAACAGAAAAATAATTTATATTCTGCTCCTTTATTGAGGAATGGTCGTGAAATACATGGAGTATTCAAATATCCAACTTTCAAAGCAAACGGCAAGGCAGAAGGCAAATAACATTTCATTTGAGTTAGAGTTTCAGTAGCAGTGGGAGATCAGTTTTTTTTCTAACTGGAAATATATGTGACACGCCTTAAAAATATGATTTTTGACTGTCATCCTTATCCAACAGACATATCATGGCCAGTATGTATAGTTCACAACTTTTTTTTTTCATTTCTAGCGAGCAAGCCACAGTATACATGTAGCTCGGGAGTCTGGGATGATAATATTCCCAGCACATGCAGACTACCCGCCCCAGTACATACATACACACACAGCAGACACACACAGAGTGTCTGTTCTAACATGAGCTTGAAGGTTAGAAATGGGTTCATTTGCATGTCTGGTAGACATGCAAGGTACACACACACACAAACCACAGACATGGCATTACAATACATGGACTTTGGGAAAGCTCCCTTCTTTCCCCACTGAATGTTCCAGAGTGTATACGTTGTGTGTGAGTACTGGGTTTTAGCTATGTTTCCTCAAGTGTGAGTGGGATAGTTGGGCTATTTGTGGGGAAAATAGGGAGGGGAGAGTAGCAAAGGGTTGGAAGGGGTGTAACTGGGAGGGTTGAAAGGGGTGTAGTTTGAAACTTTTGAAGGTTGGATGGGGATAGATACATGTGGGGGAGGTTACAAGAATGGGTGGTGTATATAGAACAGTTGGCAGGGAGTGTCTTTGAAAAGGTTGGAAGAGGTGTAGCTTGGGTCTGGGAGGGTTGGAAAGGGTGTATTGAAAGGGTTGAAAGGGCTGCACCGAAAGGGTTGAAAGGGGTGCACCCGAAGGCTTGAAAGGGGGTGTAGGCCCCTACATGTAAACCGGGAGGGGTGGTAGGGGCGTATCAAGAGGGTTTGAAGGAGTAAGTGGGAGGGTTGGAAGGGCTGTATCAGGAGGGTTGGGAGGGGTGTTGCTGGGAGGGTTAAAAGGGGTGTAGCAGGGAGTGGTGGAGGGGGGGGGGTGTAGTTTGGAACTTAGGAGGGTTAGGTGGGGATATAGGCTTACATGGGGGGGGGGGTTATAAGGGGTACACCTGGGAGAGTTGGAAGGGCTGCGCCGGAAGGGGTAGGACTGTGGTGGAAGGGGTGTTCCAGGAGAGATTGGAGGGTTGTAGCTGAGAAGGTTGGCAGGGGTGTAGCTGGGAGGGTTGAAAGGGGTGTAGCTGGGAGGGTTGGAAGGGGTGTAGCTAGGAGGTTTGGAAGGGGTGTAGCTGGGAGGGTTGGAAGGGGTGTAGCTGGGAGGGTTGGAATGGGTGTAGCTAGGAGGGTTGGAAGGGGTGTAGCTTGAGAGGGTTGGAAAGGGTGTAGCTAGGAGGGTTGGAAGGGGTGTAGCTTGAGAGGGTTGGAAGGGGTGTAGCTGGGAGGGTTGGAATGGGTGTAGCTTGAGAGGGTTGGAAGGGTGTAGCTGGGAGGCTTGGAAGGGGTGTAGCTGGGAGGGTTGGAATGGGTGTAGCTAGGAGGGTTGGAAAGGGTGTAGCTAGGAGGGTTGGAAGGGGGGTAGCTTGAGAGGGTTGGAAAGGGTGTAGCTAGGAGGGTTGGAAGGGGTGTAGCTTGAGAGGGTTGGAAGGGTGTAGCTGGGATGCTTGGAAGGGGTGTAGCTGGGAGGGTTGGAATGGGTGTAGCTAGGAGGGTTGGAAAGGGTGTAGCTAGGAGGGTTGGAAGGGGGGGTGCCTTGAGAGGGTTGGAAGGGTGTAGCTGGGAGGGTTGGAAGGGGTGTAGCTGGGAGGGTTGGAATGGGTGTAGCTAGGAGGGTTGGAAGGGGTGTAGCTTGAGAGGGTTGGAAAGGGTTTAGCTCGGAGGATAGATAGGGGTGTAGCTGGGAGGGTTGGAAGGGGTATATCAGGAGGAATAGGAGCTGTGTAGCTGGTGTTACCAACATAGGACTTGTACAAGTCAGTAATTTTTGTTTTCAGTAAATATTATAAATGATCAGTAAGACTAGGTGCACCAAAAACATAATGGCTTCCATAATACTTGTACGATGCTCAAAAAGAAAAATAGAAATCACTTCATAATTGTTTCAACTCACTTTGAGCAAAATTTTCAGGATGTGCAGCAGAACAAGAAACATCATGCTACAACTGAAATCACTCATGTGTGAAAATGATTGGAGAGTGTTTGATAACATGCAAAACAATTTTTTTGTCTGGGGTAGTTCCAGAAATATTTAACCTACATTTATAAAGACATTCCATAATGATGTTTGTGCATTGTGTAAATGACCTGGGATATTTTGTCCCTTTTCAATAATGAAGGGAACATAGAAATTACAGACAGTCAAACTAACACAAATTTTTGTGGTAAGACTGAAATCTGGACTATACAAACACACATCAATCACTAAAATGTAGGCCAAATTGAATGGATGTCACTATCATTTCATCCCATACAAATCTTGGCTTACGCTACATGTTTTCATCCCAAGTTTAAATATTTGCTTGACATTTCTACATAAATGGACCCAAAATGCAATAACCTAGCCACTATGCAATGTATCGTAATGAGGTTTCACGGATAAAATAACATCTTAAAATAAAATGGCAAAAAGTACATTGAGCAAAAAAATGCCTCCAGCATCACCTTACAGCACTAAAGGCATAAAAAAGTGATGGACGGGCAATGGCATGGCAAGAAATATTACAAAGAGTTGAAATATGTATTGTGATAACACTAATACATTATTTTAATAAAAGTAAATTCATGTCAAATTTTGTGCTAACTTTGCAATATATGTACCTGTAGAAATCTATAAAATCTTCATCAATATTTCCCTATGTACCACTGACCTTTTGGGTAGCACTGTTTAAAAAAAAAGAAGAAAAAAGGTCCAAACATGTATAACTTGCACTTCTTCACAAACTGTCATTTCAAGTGCATAAATGTACATGGGCTAGATGTTCATATTTGAATGTTTTCAGAACCTGCTAATAGGTAACTTCCTAATGAACTAAATACAGATATGGCAACAGTTCATGAATTCAAGGATTTCATTACAAGAGTATGAATACTCATGTACGGACATTTATTTCCCCGTTTCTCTCATTTTCTTTGGCATATAAGCTGAATTGCATTATTTACATTTTGATTTTGACCAATGCATACATGTATTCCTGAAGGGTTGGGATCTCGGTAAATACACAAAGTTCTTGAATTCAGGATTTTTTCGGTTTTCATATTTCATTCAGAATCATGTTTTTATTGAAATTTGAAAAATTATAATTGAAGTTTAGAATGAATTTACATATAGACAGATAGATCAGGTTTGCAGGAGAGTATGAATGTAAAATTCTCATAACGTGCAATTAAGCAGAAGAACCGATAACAAGACACTGTAACTATACGTGTGCAGCACATTTTAAGAAGAATTATTGACATGATATTGAACTAAAATGATCTAAATGGTAGATATATTGTAGATTGATCATGCATTTTCTCCTTCAATGTTTTTTTTAATTTCCTTGAACATACTTGCTGCAAATGCATCTTGACATGTATTATGTGCGGTATTCTTGTATTGCACTACATACATGTACGTGAACTCTATGCCCCCTCACGCCGGCTTGAAAGTTGATCGCTGCTAAATATAATCCATCTTGAAATCCCCACAGATTCAATGCAATTCAAAATTTGAATACAATCATATTTGCTTTCATATATTTATTCCATAAATGCAGTCTTGAATCTAAATAGTATTGTCATTTAAAGTACAGGGTGTACATGTTTCGCATATATAATTGTGACATCAAATTTCTAGACATAAGGAGGGAGTTCGAACACAAGATAAGTTATTGATGATGACAAACAGTTACAACTGAACAGAATGGAAAAATCATGAATTCATAACAATGACATTTTGAATCCTTGGTAAAATTTCAATAAAGATCACGTAATAATCATAAACAGATCCATTTTCAAATTCTTAAATCATATTTAGATTCTTTCACAAGATTCAGGAGTCAAAGACTTAGGAGGCAATTGAGTCTTGGCCCATATCAAAAGGAAGTTATGGCATGAATAACTTGGTGCTCTGTCAACTGTCGCTTTCTCCTCCGACTCATCTTTCCTCTTTCTTCTCAGTTCTTGTCTGAGAAGGTTCAAAAGAAACAAGCCCCTTTCACATAGAGCACAAATCAAAATAATTATATGCCACGCTACATGTACATGTGTACAGTTACATTCTAAATATTCAGAACAACGCGATCATCTATTGACTGTCCTAAGACCTATTATACACATAAGGGGGTTCAAAATCGACTGCAAATCAACTGCAACTTTGCAAATTGTAACGCGCAATTTTATTCGCGCACGCTATGCGAATTAAACAAGACGCGCATGAAACAATGATTTTGATTGGCATGTCCAAATCAACTGCAACTTGAGATCAATTGCAACTTTTGAACAACACCCCCTAGTGTAATGTAAAAATAGATTTATGCCCATCACAACAATATATAATTTGGGGGGAGGGGGCCACAGCAACAAGAAACTAAGTTCGTTTGCAAGAAACGTGCATAAATTTAAATCTATGTCCATGTAATGATAAGGATTTTACAAACAATCTAAAACTAACTGAAAACTGTCCTATAACCATGAACTATAAAACTGAAATTGAAGAATTAAGGGCATAACACTATACACACCGCCCACGTCTAGCCAAGAAAATATGACAGCCTGTTTGCGGGGCACTTTAGAGAAAAACTCCTGTACAAGGCAACCTCTATTTGGCCTGATTCTATGCAAAATGTCTGCACACTAATAAATGCCTTACGCTGTCTGTCTAGCCAGGCTGGCAAGGGGCACCAGTATGGGGGTAAAATGGACACCTCAGAATGCAACATACTACATGCTGTACACTTCAGTCCTACAGTCTTGGAACGGTGTATAATAACTTATTTCTTTCAAAGATTGAATCTACATGATCCTCAATTTGTCAAAATGAGGATGAGCTCTAACAATGTAGTGCGTTATTTGATAGAGAATTCATTATCCTGCTAGATGAAATAGCAATTATCACTTGACATAACCATTCGAATATTAAAGTTTATCCTACGAAAATAATTTTTAAAAGAAATTATGATTTCCATGGTTTTCCCCATTTACAATTATCATCATGTACATGTGTATTTATGATCTTCATAAACATTTTTAAGTGCTAAATGGTTTTCCTATAGAAAGAATTGTTTGACGTACATATGTAGTTCATTGCTGCAATTAGAAATTAATTGATTATTACGAAGCACCAATTGTGGTAGGAATCATTATTATTTCATGAGAATTCAGGCACAAAAGAAAATAATTTAAATAGCTGTACATATCATTATCATTACTGTGGCTTTACTTGTTTTTATTGTTTAAGCCCCGGTCACATAGGGCCCCTGGAATCAACACGACTCTTTGTTCTGAGGAAATTAACTGTGAATTATCAAAGAATCGTGTGGAATCGTGTTGCTTCCCGGCCTCTATGTGACCAGGGCCTTATTAGAACATTTGTTAATAAAATATTTCTAGTGAAAACCAAAGGCATTTTCTTTGCCCTTTTTTCTTCCTTCCTTTTTTTTTACTTCCTTTTTAATTCATATCTTCTTTAGACCATCAACTTTTATGAAATTTTGTATCTATCAAATTCCACTTTGGGTGGGACATCCTGTATACATTTACATTGCAACAATAACTCACCTTGCGATCTACCAGTATTTTGTAGCAGGATAACTGTTGATAAAACAAGAAAGAAAAAGAGAATATATTAATCACGTAAGGATTTCATTCAACTTAAACACACGTACAGTAATATATGGTTTTGGTAATGACTGGAAAATGACAGTTCACAAAATAGACAAAGTCTGTAAAGAACACTCTGAACCATGAATAATTGCTAATTGCTTTTGAAGAAAAAGTGTGTTAAAAGTAGTGAGCAGATTAAGTCTAAAATGCAGCGCTGCGTTGGCTATTTAAAGTACAAAATCAATGATTCTAAACCAGTGCATTTTTAACCGAAATAATCACTTACTGACCAGTGTTGCTAGGCTCAGTAAAACATGTTCAACAAATTGAAAATCAACAATACATATGATTGAATATCAAAAGCCATTGTTTTCTTGATTACTGAATTGTTATTCTTACTCGAAACAGCGTATGATTCAAAATATCGCTAAAAGCTACCTGTACCTGTACATGTACCATCTACATGTACAAGTACTGGTCAGTATCATATTTTGATAGACTGCATTATCCTGGATTGACCTGCAAAAACCATAAAAAATTATGCTTTCAAAGTTTCATTTTACTAACACGTATACACATGTACTGTACATGTACGTCTAGCATAATTTACACGTATTGTGCCCCTTTATGTGCAATTCCATTTATATTTTCAAAATATAAATGTGCCCTACTTCCAAAGCTACTTGTCACAAAAGTTCTTGATAATCCAAACTATGGATAATGTCAAAGGTCATTTCATATTTTCCCAAGCGTCATGTTAACCATTCATTACCTTGTCAAGCAGTAAGTTCGTATTATGAGATGAAAAATGGATTGAAACAAAATAAAATGAAAAATATTCCTGAAGTTCCTCAGAATTGCATTGAGTAGTCAGTATGTACAGGAAAGTCTAACAGGGAAAAAGAGGACTGTAGATATGTAGGCTAATACCTGTAGTCTTGGAAAACAAGGTCTGATATAGAACTGCAATTTATAAACAGACTAAAATTTTGTTCTATACAATGTATACAATGTAACAGAGATTTGGAGTATTACTACGTACATGTACATAGTAGAAATGTGTTATGAAGAGACCAGCAAGAAGATTCCTGTTGTAATAGAAAGTTCCTTTTCCAATTCAGCCTCCCTGTATTGCCCCCTTTCCCCCTGATATAATCATGGTTCCATGATATAATGAGGTAACTTCCATTTGTACCAAATGGACCCGATTGCTTTACATACATGTAACATACTGTACTTTGTATACAAACTAACCACACTGTGATTAAACATATTTAAATGTTTTTAAACAAATCAACTAGCAATATAAATAGTTGATGAAACTTTGAAAGCTAGAACTTTTCTAGATTTTCAAGGGCTTGCCAATTCAAAATAAAGGTAAAGAAGGAAGAATGGTGTTTGCTAGCAATGTTTAGACACACAAATAAAGTACTAATTGTTAAATTGGAGATCAAAATTTAAAGTATGACAAATCTAGGAGTATCTTTCTCCAAGTCCAATGAAATGAGCATACATGTAAAGGCCTGGCTTTTGATAGCCTTGGATTAATTTATGCCAAAGAAGAGGAATTACGATTATTCTTATAGTTTGTTATACATTGCGATGCACTATTTGTATGGACAGTCTGGTAATATATCCTCCATTGTAGGATACTAATCTGGGATGAATTAATGATTCATCAGAAGACAGTGTTACCATCGTCCGCTGTGTCTGCGTTATAATCGTGGGCAGCTACAAACCGAGAAGTTCAGACCATAAAAGTCAAACCGCTTCATGATATAACATTACATCCAAGATTGATGTAATATCTGGAAGCATTTAGGGAAGTCTAGAAGTTGAGTGTCTAGGTTACTCCCATTAGTACTGGCTTCCATACACAGTGCAATGACATTTCAAACCAGGACAAACCAGTAACATAACTTTACAACATCTTGAGATATCTTGAAGTCAAGTTCATGCATAAATATACAGGTCTCTGCATGAAAATAGTACAGTCTAACCTCATTATAAACGAGGTCGTTGGGACCACAGGAATTACCTCTTTATATTGAAACCTTGTTATATCAGGGCCAAAATACAATAAAATACAAAGAGATGGGACCAGGAAAATTACCTTGTTATAACGAGAGCTCATTATATCAGTGCTCTTTATAACGAGGTTTGACTGTAGTACTAAAGTCATCTAAAATCAATGGCCTGTATTCCGATAGTAAGGTTTAACTTAACACCAGACTAAGTTCTGTTATTTTACTTCAGCCCTTTAACTGCTTTTGGGACCCATTACATAAAACTTAAAATTGTGACAATTTTGCCACAAAATGTTAATTATCATGACAACTATATGTGTGACAGGCAATCCTTACCATTAATAGCAAAATAAGTAGCAAAATTGTCACAATCTCATGGTTTATGCAACACGGCCCTGCAATAAATTTGCAAAATGTTATGGAACATAAACTTCAAATTAATCAACTTTGTTTTTTATTTAACATTTATTAAAGACTTTTTTTCAATTTATGTGCATTATGAACAGAACCAATAAAGTGGACAGTAACATTGTTACAATTAACATTGTGCAATATGTATGTTCACATGCATGTTGTCATATTGTTTACTCAATGAAGAAATTAAGATAAAAATACCCATAAGCGCCAAAAGAAAATCATGATTTCATGGCACAAAAACATAACATTCAAACCAACCTTTGATAATTTACTCTCGTAAATGTACATTTAAATTGACAATGCACATAGTGTTGCAATGTACAGTGTACAAATGTACATTGTTACCCTTCAGGTCTTCTTGTGATTGAATATTACAAATTTTTAGCTTATCATATGTACCAAAATGTATTGAGTCAAGAATAATTTTCAACATTTGCAGTTTTCTGGCTCTTTTTGAATGTGCTCTATAAATCCCATTTTATCAAAAATTGCTTACTCTTAATTCTGTTGACAGAAATATCTTTTAAAAAATTGAATTCAGTTAACATCTTTACCATGAAGAATGGGCACCTTTGGCTTTTACGATGGCAATCGATCATATGAAAAAAAAAATATGCCCAAGTCTGGTGCTTACATTTATAGAAATCATAACCGAATTTGGTCAATATAATCCGTTCAATTGCCTGCCTGTACATAAATTTACATCATGAATGGTAATAGCCTTTATCGTAAATCCTACACAATTATTAGCAAATATACTACATTTTAGACGTACGTTAACATATTAGCAGCTTGTTATCTCATTATAGAAGATAATCATTACTAAGCTAATGGCAGTACGATTAGTGAAAGTTTTATTGATATAAAAATGTCTCAAAATTGGCAAAAATAAATCCCAGCAAAGATTTCAGCTCGTAGGCCTACAGAATGAACGAAGAGATTTCTCTGAATGTTCATCTCTGACGTCACTGTCCTAATGGAGTTGGTCAATCTTGTAATCCTGTACTCGTACAATTCATCATTTTCCAAGAAGTGAAAGAAGAAATAAAAAGTTGAGAACGAGAGACAATGGCAAGGATGACTCTTCTTATTCCTTTTCGTCCAAGTTTTATTTTAGATCCAAGACATTTTTACAATGCTCTATAAATTTGATACATATCTTTTTGTACAGTGATTTTTCTATTTTAAATGTGCCTGGTAATGTTCTTTATCAAATTGAATCTTCAATGTTTGAAATACTTTACAACAAACCCGTTTGATGCTATCAAACCATGAACTTCCATTTTTCATATTGAACTCCAAATGTGCTCCACTTATCCCCATATAGGACCGAAAGCGCCATGAGCACCGAAAGGTGGACCTGTGCGCTATACAAGTAGCCACTATTATTATTATTATTAAATATTAGTATTTCTTTATCAGCTTTATTCATCCTTCTTTCTACGCACTTAGAGATGTTACTGGAGTGAGTGAGAAAGAGCTATATAAAAAATCTTATTTTTATTATTATAAATGAGCAAAATTACTATCGCTGAAATTGGAAAAATTGTGAAGATCCCTCATATCCATCAGAATTTGTAATGTGCTATGAATTATAAATGGGGAATCTACTTACTCACCTACTATTTCACCTGTATTTTCGATGGGGTCATGCTGCCGATAAGCAAATATCTTAAAAAAAATAGTCAACATGATAGGCATCGCTGTCGGTAGGCAATGCCTACTCCTGCAAGGGAAGTTCTCCTTGTGTAGCCCTAGTATTAGTCTGTCGTTGAGGTTTAACAGCTCTTTCATTCATGAGTCTGTTAATTGGTTGACGCTTAATATATACCACTACTAAATGCAAGACTTCATATTTTCACAAATACAAGTAAATGTTATGAAGCTGTTCCACAAATTTGCAGGTTAAAAAAATCTTGATCTTGAATCAACAGATTGAGGAAGAGGTAATGAAGAAATGTTTTTATCACTGCTGCATGGTCTCTCTGATATTCCTAAGTTTTCCTTTGTGCATCTTTGACTTGAATCCTCGGTCTATACTTGTACTAAAACATGCTTCACATTTTAAGTGTTGACACATACTTCATCAATCCATCTTAAGTCATAATCCCTGGAACTGCATATTTCATCAATTTATTCCAGTGTAGCTTCTTCAATGAGATGCAAAAGGGATTCCTCCATCATTAGGTACTGTAGGATGCCGGCTCTGAATTTGTTTCTAGTAGTACAAAGCTCTCCTTACTATCACATTTCTAAGAGGGAAGTTTCCCTTCAGCAAACTCTGCAGCACCAGCAAACTCTGCAGCACTGACAATTGCGTAGCAGAGAATACAGTCCATTTCTGGCAAGTATATACTGTCCTTCAACACCTGTGATACTTGTTCTACTATTACCTTCAGGTATTTATATGGATACAGTTCATTAGACCTTTATCAACTAATCACATTCTTTGCAACTGCTTGCTCGAAAGACTCATCCCAAATGAGCTTCTTCAATGAGCTACCCAAGGGAGCAATTCAGATATCAGAACCTTGTCTCTTCCATCTACTTAAAATTTGGTCTGCTGTCAAGTGCTGCTGAAGAATTCTCATTTGAACAGGTGTGTTCAAACTTATTTCTCCTATCCGATCCTCTTCAAATCCCGCCTCTGACTTCACTCTAGGTTGTATTTTCAAGATTCACGATGATGGAATAATTCTCCAACGAGGGCGATGTCTGCAACATACTACTTCAGCTTGTTCCTGCTGATCTTTGCAAAGATTAGAATAACCTAAAATATTGAATGAATCACACATTTGCTCCCTACCCCAATAAAAAAAAAGATAACCTCAACTTCTCAAAATTGTGGATACCTGACCAAATGCCCAATTTTCCGTGAATGAAGTCAATGGTCTTTATGGTTCTTATTATTTCATCAAGAATTCTCCTGTGATAAATTTTTCTGAAAATGACTGAAGTGAATGATGAAAAAAGGGATTCTATAGCATTACACTGGTGCTAAAATGTGGAGTTTAAAACAATATTATTTACTTGCAGAGAAGTACATGAAATATATCATAACACACCATCAAAACTTACCAGCTTGCATAAAAAATAGTTCAATTAAATTCATTTAAAAAAAATATTAAATTATTCATAACTTCCTTACTAATTTGTCTGATTTGTTTCAAACTTTCTAAAACTGTTT
This sequence comes from Temnopleurus reevesii, assembly GCA_036244855.1. Classification (NCBI taxonomy): domain Eukaryota; kingdom Metazoa; phylum Echinodermata; class Echinoidea; order Temnopleuroida; family Temnopleuridae; genus Temnopleurus; species Temnopleurus reevesii. Next base: position 123,694 of record BQKZ01000703.1, read on the forward strand.
TTTTTTTCTCTCTCCCTCTGATTTTTTAATCACAGCGAGATTTGTTTGGGGCTAACCCAGTCTATAATGTCTTAGCACAACCTAATTGGCAATCAAATCCGGGCCTTTCTGAAAAACTAATTGAGCAACCTATTCAGTGGGGGGGGGCTAAAGTTGTAAGACTAAGGGGGTGTCGTTCAAAAAGCAAGTTGCAGTTGATCGGAACGCGCCAACCAAAATCATTGTTTCATGCGCATCTTGTTAAATGCGCACAGCATGCGCGAATGAAAATGCACGTTACAATTTGCACAGTTGCAGTTGATTTGCAGTTGATTTTGAACAACACCCCCTAAGAGGTAAGCAAAACCGGACTTACAAATAACAGTCAAGTCTGCGCATGTTGCCTCATTTTGTGAACAAAACCAATAAATTCATACCCTGGTGCAACAGAAGTGAAATTCTTTTAATTAAAAAAAATCCTTTCAAATCTTAAAGCCAAGAAAATAAAATGGCTTTTCGCCCAACATTTTATTTTTAAAAAAATTAAGTTATCCTGGAGAAACTGGGCCTAGGCCTACTTAGAAAATTGATACACATTGACGGGGTTACCTGGACGGATTACCTGCTGATGATGATGTCCAGATTTTTTACTTCAATATGTTTGTTATTGTTTATTAACAATGATTTAAGGCCATGGGCATAGCAGCGTTGCGTTGACGTGCACCCAGCAAGCGGCCCTTCTTACTTAGTCTCCGGTCCTAGGCTTACCAGGAAGTCTTTCCATGTGTGCATTTTACAAAAGCGAAGTCCAGTCCAGTTCAGTGCCCACCTCTTTATCATACAGTACGACTTCCAAGTTCAAGCAGGCTACAACTAACTCCAGCTCGGGTCGGTCTAGGCCAGGTCCCTGTGAATGAATGAATAACGGCGCCCGCCCGCCCAGGTGCGCAGATATTCACCGCTCATTAATCTGTGGGCATAAACAGTTAACGGATTAAAAATACATTCATAATCCCTAAAACTTACCTATCAAACCAAGGCATACAAAAGATTCGGTCTGGCGGTCCATACTCAGGTAACAAAACAACGCAGAAATTGCCAGGCTGCGCACCTTTCCCTGGTTAAAGCGGCAAAACCTCCTATCACTGTAACCTTTCATGTGGTGTCACCGTAGCGCCTTCCATGATTCCCAGTCCACAACGCACATTCTATGCGGCGAACACCAATGTACACGGCCAATGGTTCGCTACATTACAAGGGGCGCATACTGCTGCTGTACCCACGTTTACATGCATTCACTCGCCATGTATATTTGCACCATAGTCTGGCTAATAATATCTGCAATGCCGAAGTAGTCTAGCCAGGTTTTCCGAATGCAGCCGAACGTCCCCGATGGTCCTCACCTCTCTTACTTTCCGCCAAGAATTACGGCAAAAATGACCTCTTTCCCCATCGATTCACAGTAGGAGCTCCAAGCTATAATACCAAAGAACATGAAATTATCCAAAACGTAGAGCCAGATGGTATACTTCCTTAGAATTAAGAGATATTTTAGATGCAAAGAGGGCGAGTACCGAGTGAGGAAAATGAGTAGTCTCTCCAGACGGGTAACTACCATAATGCAGACAGGTAAGGTTTAAAAATGTCTGGCGATAACTTACAACATGGATTACACGCAGTTAAAATTCCATATCTAAGATGGTATCATGAATTCTCAAATACATGACACTCATGCAAAAAGTATTTGTGAATTGAAAAAATCACCCCTTTTTCCATATCTAAACACAGATATAGGGATTTCTATGATCCGTCTTGGACTGCGTCCCTGCATGAAATTTGTCACCCCTGCGCTGAGTGGAGGCGTCTATCAATTCATTACGGGCCATTTGACCTTGATGGGCGTCCAGTTGTTATGGATACTCCTGCGGTGCATACAAATAGACTGAGTGTGCATGCATTTCTGCTGGCAGTAGTTGCGTGTTTGCAGGTGGTTTAGGAATCATTTAGATACAAAAATTGTGATTTTTGCCGATTAAATTCGACAAAATGGCGGAAAAGGCGGCTCCCCAGGCGGCAGTTGGGAAAGCCCTTGCTGGATTCAACTTCGTGGCTAATGACCAAGTTTGGTAAGTTGTGTTTAATATTCTTTAAAACATTCGGAAGTGTGTAGATTTCATATGTCCCATTTTACAAACATATAGTATACCGGTACACGTACCATACATGTATAATCCAGTGTATATACATGTACGGTATATCTCTCAGTCATACTCTCGTAGCAGTTAGTTTTCCACACTCATAATCATTACAATATTTTTCGTTCAATTGGGTATTCTAATGTAAAATTCTGCCATTTCATGTTTACAAAACATATCATATATACATTTTGAAAAGCTTCTGAGCCGAGTCAAAATAAAGTTTTGGGAGAAGGTGTGTGAATTGACATATTTTTATGAATTAAAAAAAAGTGACCCGTCGTGAAATGTAATTTTATTCTGCATTGATATTGACAATATTGTCATTTTTTATTGTTTTGTATTTCTTCAATCTGCCATGTTGTAGAAATAAAAAGGTTTTTTTTCACGTAAATCATGTTTTGATATTTGTTGAATGGAAAATGCAGCTCCCTCACACTATGTATAATACAAATGCAAACTATTATTTAATTGTAAATTGTACAAAATTCTTTGTTGAAACTTCTTCCTCTTTCTCTTTATTTCCTCCACGCTTAGGGACATAATTTGTGATATAAAGCGCGTTACAAATGCTATCAATTATTATTATTATTATTACAATTATCACAAAAATGAGTGGATAATAAACTTTATAACAAGCATTTATGTACAAATTTCATTGTGATTTCCAGGTAGTATTATGTAATCTCCAATATGAAATTTGAACCAAATAAATGACTAATATCTCTTCCAAGCCTTCTTTCATGCAACTTGTTACCAGCGACAATATGTCAGCGCTGACTAATCTAATGAAATCCTTGGGTTTGATTGGATGAAAAGCAGTATCGCTGACTGTCACTAGGGACAAGCTCCATAAAACGCCATCCTGCATTTATCTTTCAAATAGATCGAATATCAGTCCCTTGAATCATGTACTTTCACCAATGGAGATGTTGAAAACACAAACTATTTTCAAAAAAATTAAGTCAAACACAAATTTAATGGTCCTTTGAAATGCTAATCAAATTGGAACCGACTTGCGATTGTTGTGTCCGCGCAGCTGAATGCACGGCATACGGTTCTATTGTCTGTGGCCCACTTAACTTTTTGGAAATAGTTTATATCGTGTTTGAAATACTTTTGATGATTGATTTACATTTCACTTGTATTTATTATTTCATTGTACTTTTGTTTGTATTGCCTAAATAGGAAGGATCACATCAGATATGAAGAGACGGCATCCACAAAGTGGCCAGAACTATGGGGTTTCCTTGGAGGGAGTTATAAAGACGTAAGTTATATTGGTGTTAATGTTGCAGTCAATTACAATAAAATGCAATATTTTAGCAAATTTACTGAATTTCAGGTCTATTTGGGTATTAACGGGCTGTTATTTTCACGATTTTGAAAGATCATTGTACACAAGTCTATGGGCATTATACCGAGTAGAATTTTTAGCGAATTCATGGGTGCAAAATTAGCGCAGATAAAACCCCAGGGAAAATTCCAGCTTATACACTATGCATAAGTCAAATCTTTTGGAGCTGAAGAAAAAGTTTTGATGTAGAGAAAATTTTCCTTGTAAGGGGTAAACACAATAGAATAATTGGAGAAAGGGACGTGAAAAGACCTTCCACTTAGATGATTATTTGATTTATGCAAGGTAGACTGTATATGTGGAGGCGCCGTGGTGAAGTGGTTCTGACTCTCAATTTCAACTAGAGGGTTGTAGGTTCGAATCCCATCGATAGCGTTAATTTCCTTCAGCAAGAAATTCATCAACATTGTGCTGCAATCAACCCAGGTGAGATGGTAGGAATTTATTCCTTGCAATTGTATAGCGCTAAGGGAATTCTCATGAAGAGTTGAATTGAAGAGGTAAATTATGGGGTACTCTGTGCAGAGTATACATTGATACTTCACGTAAAATGTCTTACCAATACAACAGATTTCATCATTTACATCCGCATTGTTAATTTGTTCCTTTTTTCCAAATTTTCCTTTTCAATAATTATTCACAAAATAATGTCTGAAAGAATAGTTAGTTTTGTTTTGAATGTATTTTCTTTTAAAGTAAAGAGAGATTTTTACAGAAAACCTTTTCTCTTTTTCTTTCATCACAGCTTGTCAAAGATGACTTCCAGAAGCGTGACATCAAGAAGATCGAGCTTCCGCCCCCATTGGTTCTCCCGCCAATCACCCCTATCTCCAGGTACATCAAGGTCGACCCCTCCCCCAAACCCTTCCCTCAGACGACGTCCGGCAAAATTGGTTGGAGATCATCACAGCCCCAGCATTCGCTTGAGATCTACGGCAAGTACGCCCGACCTAAAGGAGGACTAATTAAGCAGCTCAATTGGCCTCCTGAAGGTGTTATATAAGATGGGAGATCTTCCATCATCTGCACCTGATCATCTTGATATTGTGTTTGTATGAACTTGAGCTTGACTTTGAGCATGACTTTGAGCATGACAAAGAGTATGACATTGACCATATGATATGACTTTTTATGACTTTGCAAGGGTGTATCCAGGAATTGTTTCTAGGGGGCTGGAAAGAAGATTCTGTGCCTTGTCAACAGCTTGGAAAGCTAAAAGAAATCTTTAAAATGTTTTCACTTCCTAACAAAGGCTTCTCAGGAAAAATGTGGAGGGGTTACATTCCTCTTTAGTCTCTGCATCACTTGTTGGGGGCCACGGGCCTTTTGGCCCCATCTGGATCTGTCTATACTTATAAAAGGGCATTCTGCTGGAAGCATTAACATAAGTAGACTATGCATTGAAGAGTCTGCTGTAGTGTAGGCTATGTCCCTGCACCCAGAATTTGTCATTATCCAAAATATTCAGATTAAAAAAAAATAATGATACAATCATCCAGTTATTGAAGAGCTAATCACTTTTTACACGAATGAGTGGTTGGCCACATTTTTAAAAAATAATTTTCATGTTCAATGCACATGATATTTATTTTTGATTAAATAAGTATTGCCATGTGGGGGCAGTATAACAGGAAATTGCCCAGTCGAGAGCCCTTGAAAGGCCATTGAGATGGCCATGTGACAAAAATATGAGTGTCAGTGAAATGATGATTACTTTGTTTTCTCTGTTGATTTATGCTTAAACTTGTTTGTGTGTGTGCTAAAAAGCAAAGCAAGAATATTATTACTAAGGCAATGAAAAAGGCAAGATTAAATTCTTTAATCTGCATATTATGCGCAATTTCATTTAAACCACCCTTCTCATTTTTGATAACATTTGAGTGAAAATACATTTCTAGATTCTCTTGTTTTCACAATCATGAGATATTTGGGTATAGTTTTCGAAGTAAAAAATAATATATTTCAGACTTTGGTTACCTCAAATTTTATGTATGGCATTATCTTGAACTGACTATTTAAATTTGTTACCAGAAAAAAAGGATTTTTTTTTTTTCAATTGAATTGGCTGATAACGACCTTTCTCTCAAGTGCGTTTCCCCCTCTCAGATGGAATGAAAACTAGTTGATGGATGTTTCCTAACTTGTCCCGCGAACAAACACATGCCTGTTATACCATCTTGATGCTTATTCAATCTGCTTGTGATCACCATTAATATCAAATCACACATCCTCTGCTAAAGTTCATTGACATTGAAGGGTATCATGTGATCTTCTTAATGTCACATGACTATGGATGGTATCACATGTTTTCAGGCAATGTCACATGACACTACCATGGACTTTATTTTTTTTTAATACCTCCTGTATCTATTTTCACTGTCTTGTAATTATTTGTAGAATAAACCCTATGTATTATAAAAACTTTGTTCTATTTTTGTTTCACTTATAATGCATTTTATATATTTTAATGTAAAAAGATTTTAAAAGCTTAACATGTCTATGTTTCTGCAGAGGAAGTCATGTAATAAGAAAGGAATGTATTCGTTTGAACTTGCCGATCTCAATCTGTTTTGGTGGCAAATGTAGGAAATCAAATGAACTTCCTAGTCAGAGCATTACACACCAATTAGTTTATGGAATATTGACAGTTATTAAAACTATAAAAGTAAAATTAAGTCATTGATGATTCATGAACATGTAAGTGAAATGTCATTTAAGAATGCCCAATATGCATATATCTCTGAAGACACATGGGAACATGGCCGATTATGCAAGTCATTTTTATGCAAATCTTTGTCAAACCATTTTGTATGAATGCTCCATCATTATATTTTGAATGTTGTTTGCAAAAATTCAAATATTTTTCAAAATTATCATATGTGGAATATAAGCCAATTATAAATACATATGAATAGATAATAATAATGTATCATGCAATGCTCTGTGAATAATTTCCAATTATTTCAACTTGATGAATATGTACAGGATGTAATAATAATTAAAGTCATCAACTATATGGTATGTATATTACCAATTGAAGCAAATTGTATTATCCAATGCTTGTAATAAACAGATGGTTAGATATGCAAAGTAAATTAAGATGATTCTTGGTCTTCCGACCTTGTCAAAAGAGAAAGCTTTACATTTATTAATGAAGTTAAGGATATTCCAATCATTTACCAGCATTTTTACATATCTATTGATACCATTAAGTTAAAAGACTATGTTTACATGAATTTGTATTTGAACTTTCATGTATTCCACAAATATATATGTTACATAAGGGAAATCGTGAGAGTAAATAGATTGCCAAATGCATTTGTCGACTTCCATGAACTGCATACAGTATGTTTTAATTTTATACGACTTGGAATTTAATCATGCAAGTCACACTTCATAAAATAATGTGTTTAAAAATATTGAGTAAAGTGTGAATAAAAATCCAAACATCTGTCACTATGAACGAAGACTACCGTACACCGTGGCTGTATCATTGTCATTAATAATTATTTTGGTGGTTTGTTGTTTTTGCAGTGATTTGTGCATTTTTTTTTTATTATGAGGCAAATGCGTTACATTGCTGGCTCTTTGTAACTTATCACCAAGCCTTCATTCATTAAAATTCATTAAATACATTAATAAATAAGTTCAATTGCAATTTATTTTCGAGAATAATTAGCTTCACAACAGTTCGATGAAGAAAATGTGGAATATTAAAGATATCTTTTTTTTAATTATACTTGTATGAATGTACTATTTTTCAATTTAAAAAAATGTTTGCTTCAGTTTTAATTGTTGTATTATTTCGCCTTATGCAACTGTATTTCTATGTTTTATGCATTCGTTCATTGACATCTTGTGTCTAAAATGAACATCATTCTTTGTGTGCAAAAAGTAATGAATGTCTTGTTATATTTATCTCTTCAGCAGGTCTTGAAGAAAAGTGTTTTTGCGAAGTTTATGAATGAATAAATCAGCAGCACCGTCCATTAAAATACACGTTGTGTCTGTCTTTTCCTTTTATTACAATGGCTTCCATTGATGAGTTTCGATTCGTGAGTACAAATTATTGATGGAAAAGGACTTCAGAGTCATATCAGAGAGTAATTACAATTTCAGCAATTGCTGAACATGTGCTACGGAACTTGATTTATACGGACTAGCTTTGATATGAAAGATATTTCTAAACATCCGTAAATCTCGCGCTAAACATAATGTCAATGGAGAGTAAGATTTCAATGAACGCGGCGCCAAAATGCCGACGCGGCGCCACCAATCGAGGTCACGTGGTTCACAAGTAAGCATCACGTGCACCATTTCTAGACTATGTTCTGGTACTCGGATCTGTTTAATGTCGAGTGATACGTTAATGATTAATGGTTTTATCGGGAGATGAAATAATAAGAGTGCTACATTTACAGACCGGTCTCATAAAACACGTTAGTTATTACACTTTCTTTTACCTTATTTAACACGAAATAAAGTGCTACATAATTATATTCGTCTAAGTCTCGTTACAATAATTGCAATCAGAAAGAAGGGGAATAATTATTGCATACATATATTGATTTATTGATGTTTGATCGAGCTTTTTAAATCGTTACATTTACGATAATGAAAGTGAAGGTTTCGGGCTTTAAATTTTCAATTAATGGCGCCAAGAGAACGGGTCTCATAAAAAGGTGCCTTTAGTATTTTCAGCGACAGGCACTTTATGCTCATTGAAAGGCAATAATGATTTCATATTTTCTGCTATTTTTGGATTATAGGATTCATAGTCATATTGGAGGGAGTAACTCTCAGACTCTAGTAAATTACAGTAGTTGTCAAGTTTCATCGGCCAATAAAACTTATATCATTACATTGTTTGTTTGTTTTTGTTTTAAATGAATTTCAGCTGCCATATTCTAAATGCTACCTAAATGGTTGACGATATATATACACAAACTAATGTTTATCCTAAAAAAAAAAAAACACCTAAATTTCAAACGGTGACCTGCATACGCACAATGTAATTCAATTTTTGCATGTACCTTGATAGTTCCTGAATAACTTTCGTCCTTTTTGCATTCTTTGTTATTGTTTTTAATCAATCTGAGTGTCGTGACATAGGTCAGATAGATTGATTTGATAATTTTCATTAATAACAAATTCATAATGTGTGACAACGTATTTAACCTATAGTCCAATAGAATAATATTGCGTACAAATAATAAATAATACGAGACCAAGGGCCTGTACATAAAGAGATACGATTAATTTTGCAATCAATTGCAATATTTCTTTTTATATACGATTAATTTTGTAATTAATTGTATCTCTTTTGTACGTATTTTTCCATAGACTCACAATGAATACTTATCTAAAGTTTATCTGCATCTTTTATGTTAAATGCCCAAGTAATGTTAATTACTCTCTAAATTCCTAATGATAAGTTAATATAATTGGTGCCAGACTATAATATTTTAAATAGACTTTTCAATTCTAAGAAGTTAGAGAGAAGAAGTGAAAGTAATACACACTTATGCTGAGTAATTCTTAGTAATTGTAACTTGGAAGGAAATTTACTCACCAAAGATGATGCCATTTCGAGTTAAGGGTGACACCATGGAATAAAACGTGTACAATTTGAATAATTTTGTGTGTACAAATCCTCTTTCAGTTGAATGTCAAGTTCATCAGGAATGAATTTGATGCTCGAAACGTTGCATATTT
>BQKZ01000704.1:8010-57154 GCA_036244855.1 Temnopleurus reevesii
GGGGGGGGGGGGTCTGTTGTTTTGTGTTCTGCTTTGTTATGGATGAAAAACATATCTAAATGACACTGACTGATTGCTACTACCTGACTATGACACAGGCCCTAGATGGTTGCCTTGGGGGATTACCATTTGGTATGTATATTGTCTATTTACTTCCTTACCATTTACATTTATTCTTTTGTGTAAAGTCTTGTGGCATACTAGAAAGGTTTTGAATTCAGCTGACTGATCGCTGCTACTTGACACATGCCCAAGAATGTCTCCATGGGTGGGTGGTCAACGGTCAACGTGTGATGAATGAATTGTAACATATTTCCTTGTTATTGTAAAAACAAGCTTTACATAAATTTTGGATACTGGGCAAACTTGTCCAGACATCACTGACTGGTCACTGCTACCTGAGGTCCTAGAAGGTTTCCTTGGGGGATCACCATTTGGCGAGTGGATCATGATTTATATCAAGATGGTTATCTCAAGATGGTTATCTATATATATTTGATTGTACATAAAGTCGTGGTATGCAGGGAAATCTTATCCAGATGCCACTGACTGTATGCTGCTACATGATTATAGCAGGTATTACAGAGTAGCCTTTGGGAATTACCATTTGTTTAATTGATTTATAACGTTACAAAGGCTTATATCGGCATGTGAAACTGTGTGTAAATGAACATTAATATTGTTTTTGTAGGTCCTGCTGGTACTGGCAAGACAGAGTCTGTGAAGGCCCTTGGACATCAGCTAGGTCGCTTTGTACTTGTCTTCAATTGTGATGAGCGCTTTGACTTCCAGGTAAACTTCCAATTCAACTTATGAAATTTGTGTTCTGTGATAAAATTGCTCAAAATTTCTTAATGGTATTATTACGTATGATTTATTTTTACAATACAAAAAAAATCTGCACTGTAAAAAGCTTAAAACCAATGTGTAGCCAGTTTTGTACAATGTAAAGCTATTCATGATGATTCAATATTATCGTACTAAATTGTCAAAACAAATTGATTCATGTGGGTACATTGTTGGACATTAACATCTTCCAGGCCATGGGTTGTATCTTTGTCGGCCTCTGCCAAGTGGGAGCATTGGGATTCATTTTTCATTTTCAGAGTCAAAAGGAAATATAAATTTATTGTTTGTGTACATTGTTTAACTTCGCAGGCCATGGGTCGTATCTTTGTCGGTCTCTGTCAAGTTGGAGCATGGGGCTGCTTCGACGAGTTCAACCGTCTGGAAGAGAGGATGTTGTCTGCTGTATCCCAACAGATCCAGACCATCCAAACAGCCCTCAAGGAACAGCTCATTGATGGCAAGAAAGGTAAAATACGAACCTTGTTCATCTAATCATTTGGATTCAAATCAATTTTACCTATCATGTCATTGATCCTATGATCTAACCTATAATAATGGGATATTTGTGTTAAATTTTCTTACCCTCAAAAAATGTCTACACACACACACACAAACCTAAACTTTCAAATGTGTACTAAAAATCATAGATATATCAAATAGTGTGTCAGAAAATGTGTCACTTAGCTGATATAGAGCTTCATTACTGGCAGAAATTGGTCCATGGGCTAATTGGCAGTTACAAAGTCAATGATGTTAAAAGCGATATTGAAGAGGAAGGAAAAAAATCTTAATTCATAGTGAAGAGAAGAGCAGTTGTTTGTGTAGATTTATCCATTTTTAAGTGGAATTTTTAAACCTCAATTTGTTAATGTTCCACTCTTTATTTTAATGTGTCTTTTATATTATATGCTAATGTTTTGAAAAAAAAAGTAAACAAGAGATGGAAGCTGACTTGAGCAACACTGAGGTAGAATAAATGTGCCATCCAATTTAGCACATTAGAATCTTCCTGTGCAGCTCCATGGTATAAATTTTACCCCATTTTCCCTAATGAAATCATCAGGTGAGCAGATCTTGGTGGAGATCGTCGGCAAGCAGGTGAAGGTGAACCCAGACATGGCCATCTTCATCACCATGAACCCTGGCTACGCCGGCCGCTCCAACCTGCCTGACAACCTCAAGAAGCTGTTCCGCAGATTGGCCATGACCAAACCCAACAGGCAGCTCATCTCCCAGGTGATGCTGTACTCCCAGGGATTCAGGACGGCTGAGAAGCTTGCCTCCAAGGTTGTGCCTTTCTTCCAGTAAGTATATTCTTCTCTTACTGCTAATGTCTATTCATATTCAGAGAAGAATGTACTGTGTGAGGAGGTGACTGCTTAATTGATGTTTGTTGATAGATGATTATGCTGTAAGTGTTAAAGGAGGAGAAAAATCACTGATGAATAGAAAATAATTACTTGAATGTGTAATATGATTTGAGTTCACGATTACGAAAAAGGCCAATTCGAGCTTGTCTTTCTTTACAGGCTCTGTGATGAACAGCTGTCCTCCCAGTCTCACTATGACTTTGGCTTGAGAGCCTTGAAGAACGTTCTCGTGAGCGCTGGTAACGTGAAGAGAGACCACATCATTCGCGTCAAGGAGCAGAGGGCCGAGAGAGGAGAGCCAGTGGATGAGGGCTCCATCACTGAGAACCTACCTGAACAAGAGGTAAGATGTTCTAAGTGACTCATTGTTCAAGTTTTCTTTTATACTTTTATGAAATTAGTACCATGTTGCTGCAGTTACAGTTGATCAGTGAACTGATCTCAGGAAATGTTATTAACCTTTTTGTTTGTTCGTGGAAGCAGAATAGTTTAATCGATGTAATGAGATTTGAAGTTGAGGGGTTTGAGAAGTTTGTCAGGGTCAGTCCGTGCCTGTTAAGCTTGTTGATTTGGAGATACTTCTTTGACTAAGGGATTTAAAAGATACACACATAAAGTACTAAAATTCTCTCTCATATAGATTCTGATCCAGAGTATCTGCGAGACCATGGTACCCAAGCTGATTGCAGAAGACATTCCTCTGCTGTACAGCCTTCTGTCCAACACATTCCCAGGCATTGTATACACCCAGGCAGATATCACTAAGGTCTTTAAGAAGATTCACTTCAGACACACATCTTGAGAGGGACACTGATGATAATGTTTGAAAATACTCCTTTTCTTTTTCTCAATCAGATTCTGATCCAGAGTATCTGCGAGACCATGGTACCCAAGCTGATAGCAGAAGATATCCCTCTTCTGTACAGTCTGTTGTCCGATGTGTTCCCAGGCATTGTCTACACTCCAGCACAGATCACTAAGGTCTTCAAAAAGATGCACTTCAGACACACATCTTGAGAAGGATATTGATGATAATGTTTGAAAATACCTCTTCCTTCTCAAACAGATTTTTGATCCAGAGTATCTAGGAGATCACGGTGTCCAAGCTGATCGCTGAAGACATCCCTCTACTGTATAGACTGCTGTCCGACGTGTTCCCAGGCATAGTTAAATGGACTTTGGAAAAATCTGGCAAAGGTCTGTTGAGAAAAATAATCATGTTTGATATTCCTCTTCTCTCTCTCAAACAGATTCTGATCCAGAGTATCTGTGAGACCATGGTACCCAAGCTGATCGCGGAGGACATCCCTCTGCTCTACAGCTTGTTGTCCGATGTGTTCCCAGGCATTGTCTACACCCAGGCAGAGATGAAGGGTTTGAGGAGAGAGCTTGCCAAGGTCTGTGAGGAGATGCATCTCACCTATGGAGAAGGGGATGAGGTTGGATCCTCTTGGGTTGAGAAGGTAAAGCAGTAATTTATTTTTATGGAGTTCAACTTCCTACCTTTATTGCTGAGTATGATGTTGCAGAGTAATTGAACAAAGTTGTACCCATGATATGCCCAATGAAAGCAATCCAAACCCATCTCAAGCTTTCAAAATTAATGTATGTTCATTGTGGACAATAGTCGAGTTTTGAGATAATTATTACCCTGCAGAAGTGTAATGAAAAACGAATCAAGAAAAAGTCCCTAAAATTTTAGTATACTGGGACAGATGATAATATGTAGTTCTTATATAGCACTAATGAAGGTCTCTAAGCGCTCTACATTTAATGCAGCATTATTACCCTGGCTTTAGCAATAGCAGCTTGTGAGGTGCTTATGCATTTCAAGGAATATAATCCTACCAGGTACCTATTCACCTCAACTGGGTTCAGTGCAGCACAATGTGAATAAATTTCTTGCCCCATGGATGGGGCACGAATCGTGGACCTCTGCATGAAAGGTGAGAGTCAGAACTACTACACCACGGCGTTTTCATAAGATGGAAAAGTATTCCCTCGCTGAGGCAATTTTACTTCACTGGACCATTCACCACTGCACAAAAAATCAATCTCACTCACCAAACCCATTTAAACTTCTTTTCCCTGTTACAGGTGCTGCAGCTGTACCAGATCTCCAACCTGAACCACGGTCTGATGATGGTGGGCCCCAGTGGCAGTGGCAAGAGTATGGCCTGGAAAGCCCTGCTCAAGGCCCTGGAAAGACTGGAAGGAATCGAGGGTGTGGCCCAGGTCATCGACCCCAAGGCTATCTCTAAGGAGGACCTCTACGGAACCTTGGATCCCAACACCAGGGAATGGACTGATGGACTCTTCACTCATTTCCTCAGAAAGTAAGACATAGTTATCACATAATAGAATGTTGATTCTTAGGGGGTGTTGTTCGAAAGTTACAATTGATCGCAAGTTGCAGTTGATCAGAATACACCAATCAAAATCATTGTTTCATGCGCATCTTGTTAAAAGTCTGTACCATTCGCAAATGAAAATTCACATTCCAGTTTGCAACTGATTAGCAGTTGATTGGCGGCATTGCAACTTTGTGGCAACATCCCCTTAGAATTTCAATTTTCTTTGATATACTGATAATGTTTGCATCAGTAAATGCCATGCTCTCAAATCTTATATGCATTTAGGTTTATTGGACTTGAGTATTCCTCCCTGTGAGGTATTCAATTCATCGTTGTTAGTCACTATTGGCAGATTTGCCAACCCACCCAATTTTAAAAGGAGTCATAATGAAATTTTACCACAACTCCTCCCTACGTTTCATTCTGCAACAATTAGCCACAAATATTTGCTTTAATTTGCTATATTTATCTCTTGGTTAGCATTTATAACTTTGATGCATCTCAATTTTGCAGAAATGTAAGAAGCTTATGAATTGTCGCAAAAGCCTGTTGATAATTTGAAAGTTTTGGGGAGGGGATCGCAGAATTTTCACAAATTTTTGACCAGATCAACAACAATCTTGCTGACGTCACTCATTCCTTTTCTCAATTCCACCTATGTATCCAGGATCATTGACAACGTACGAGGTGAGATCAACAAGCGCCAATGGATCATCTTCGATGGTGACGTAGACCCCGAATGGGTTGAGAATCTCAACAGTGTGCTGGACGAGAACAAGCTCCTCACCCTGCCCAATGGAGAGCGTCTTGGGATCCCTCCAAATGTAAGTTCTTCAAACTCGGCAGGTGTAATAGTGTGGTAGTGGTAGAGAGAGTTGTGTTGAGGATGGAGGGTACAATGGATCATCTTCCATGGTGACGTAGACCCCGAATGGGTTGAGAATCTCAACAGTGTGCTGGACGAGAACAAGCTCCTCACCCTGCCCAATGGAGAGCGTCTTGGGATCCCTCCAAATGTAAGTTCTTCAAACTCGGCAGGTGTAATAGTGTGGTAGTGGTAGAGAGAGTTGTGTTGAGGATGGAGGGTACAATGGATCATCTTCCATGGTGACGTAGACCCCGAATGGGTTGAGAATCTCAACAGTGTGCTGGATGAGAACAAGCTCCTCACCCTGCCCAATGGAGAGCGTTTTGGGATCCCTCCAAATGTAAGTTTACCAAACTCTGTAGGTGTAACAGTGTGGTAGTTGTAGAGTGAGTTGAAGGGTGGTGTTATGGTTGGATGTTCCATTGAATCATGTGTAAGTTCTTCAAACACTGCAGGTTTAATGGTGTGGTAATGGTAGAGACATTTGGAGGGTTGTGTTGATTAAGGTATCTTTGATGGTGACGTCGACACTGAATGGGTTGAGAATCTCAACAGTGTACTGGATGAGAACAAGCTCCTCACCCTGCCCATGGAGAACGTCTTGGGATCTCTCCAAATGTAAGTTCTTCAAACTCGGCAGATGTAAATAGTGGGAGAGAGACTTTGAGGGTTGTGTTGAGGATGGAGAATACATTTAATCAAGTTTGATGGTGACATCGACCCTGAATGGGTTGAGAATCTCAACAGTGTGCTGGATGAGAACAAGATTCTCACCCTGCCAATGGAGAACGTCTTGGGATCTCTCCAAATGCAAGCTTGATGCAGTATATTCTGTTGTGATTTTGTAGTATAAGTTGCTGTTGTAAAGCTGTGAAGCCAGTGGTGTTTCATGACTATAATAAGACCAAGAAGTGTTAATAGATATATACATCAAGTTTTGCATTTCGGGGAAATTCATAATTTGTTGCAAAATAATAGCATGATTTTAGGTGGAAAAAATCTACACATACTGTTACCCTAGTAAAAACATATTAGATGGTTATTTTCACTCTGAAGTCATTTTTACACACTAGATAATAAAACCTGCATAATATCTGAAACATCAATATCTTTAAATCTATATATTCACATATATCAACCTTATTTCCCCATCACCCTATCCCACAGGTGCGCATCATGTTTGAGGTACAGGACTTGCGCTACGCCACCCTGGCCACAGTGACCCGTTGCGGCATGGTGTGGTTCAGCGAGGATGTGCTCAGTACTGAGCTCATCTTTGAGAACTTCTTGACCAAAGTTCGCTGCGTTCCGCTGGAAGACGATGAGGACACTACTTACCGGAGCAGGGAGTCTAGCGAGAAAGAGGATGTTCTCTCTCCCGTCATGCAGGTAAAGAAAAAATGTATTATTTTTTTTGCTTTAATGTATGTTCAATTACCACAGAAACCAGTTGATTTACCAAGTTGAAGGAACTCATTATCTCTTATAGTCCAAAAGAAGTGGACTTTGCATTTTTCCACAACTTGCCATTTCGTCTTCTCTACTAGAAGAATGTGTCTTCTTGTGGCTGACACTTGTAAGCTTTTGTAGCTTTCATAAATTGAATTTTTTGTCCAAACTTAAAGATTTGACAGGAGTATTTGGATTGCTAATCAATTGAGAACATATAGTCTTCTTTCCCAAACAACTTGTTTTCTTGTCTTCTGATGTTAGTATGCTTTTGTGAATTCAAGTTTTTGTCAAAACTTACAGAGTGGACATATTAGATTGTTGTTCTGGATTGCATAAAAAAAAGAGAAGTAGTTGATCAGTGACAAACCAGTAACACATTTCATCTTTAACAAAATTGAAACTGATGCTCTCAACATTGATTTATTACTCTTCAGGTTCAAGTGGACAGTGCCAACGTCCTTGGTCCACACTTCACATCTGACGGCGTGGTCATCAGATGCCTGGAATATGCGGCAAAACAGGACCAGCACATCATGGACTTCACTCGTCTGAGGGCGCTCAACTCGCTCTTTTCCATGCTGCACCAGTGAATACGCAACATCATCCAGTACAACCACACTCATAGTGACTTCCCCATGCAGGTCAGTGGGTTTTCTTTCTTTTTAAAAGATGTAAAATTCAGATGAATGCCTGTAATAGAAAAGTAAATGGATATGAAATACCATATTATTCATCTATATGCTAATTGTATAGGGAAGCTGGAAACCCCAATTCAGTTCAGTTCATTTTATTTCCACAAAATAATTAATAAAACTATCAAAACAATCAAAATACGATGGGAATGACAAAGGCAAAAATGACATATCCAGGCCAATAGACCCCACAAGTGTAAACCTCATAATTTAGGGACTTTCTTGAATATTTGTTGACATAATTTTATGTTTCGTGGGTTATGTGCAGTTCATGGCTTTTGTGACTTATTGCCTTTGTATTATTGTAGTGCATTGAAATTCACTTAATGATTGAATTTGTATTGACACTTACAGCAAGACCAACTCGAAAAGTATGTATCGCGCTACCTGATCCACGCACTTCTTTGGTCTTTCACCGGAGACAGCAAGATGAAAGCGAGGTGCGACTTTGGAGACTTCATCCGCGGAATCACAACCATTCCACTACCAGCTCAGCAGACGATACCCATCATCGACTTTGAGGTGAGTTTTCTTTAAGAGAGAAATAGTGACAGGGGTAGAGGACTTAAGGCCCTGGCACACCAAACACGGCACGCCATCACGGCGCGGTTTTTACGCGATGTCTCCCCTGTGATTGGCCAATTGTTGAACATCCTTTGCGTGGAGGAGCGCGCTGGCCAATGACAACCAAGATACTGCGTATAAACCGTGCCGTTATGCCGCGCCATGTTCGGTGTGCTGGGGCCTTTAGTTTGTTAGAGAAATTACTATGCATTCCTTTGGTCGTTCATCGGTGACATCAAGATGAAAGCAAGATGCGACTTTGGAGACTCGGCAGACTATACCTGTCATATAGTTTAATGTGAGTTTTCTCACATTACTGGGAGGGAGAGAAAGAAAGAGAGGCATACATGTTTCAATCACATATGAGTAACAAGCAGAGACTATGTGGTGAATTTCTTTCAATATTGCAATAGAAAGACATTTGTGAGCCTCTGTATACATGTATCAATCAAATCATATATTTTTAAGTGAGTTCTGTATTATGGTATGAAGAAAAAGAGACAAAATTTCAGATTATTTTGAAAAGAAATCATAACATTTGATGGTATACATTTGAGGCCTACTCTTCATGTCACTATCAGCAAAATGTGACAGAGGTGTGATTTTGAACCAATAGATCCTAGCGAGTGGGTTCCTGTGCTTTTAAGATTAGGTCATATCATCCCATTCCTTTATTTGTTCTGTGAGCGTGAAATTTAATATTTTTATGTATTTCATTGTAACAGGTATCCATTTCTGGTGAGTGGGTCCCATGGCAGTCCAAGGTGCCGCAGATCGAGGTGGAGACGCACAAGGTAGCTGCCCCCGACGTGGTGGTGCCAACCCTAGACACGGTGCGCCACGAGGCTCTTCTGTACACCTGGCTGGCTGAACACAGACCCATGGTGCTGTGTGGACCCCCTGGCAGCGGGAAGACCATGACCCTCTTCAGTGCTCTCAGGGCCCTGCCAGACATGGAGGTGAGTGATATGGAAAGCAGAACATTAGTACTACCTGTTTGTGCTTACATGTCTGTAGTGATAACCTGTCTATATTGGCCACCATGAGCCACCATTGGTTACATGATAAGATGACAGAATAATATACTGATAGTTTCAAACAGGACCAAAGATAAAAATATTTTCACTTGAGATGTGGTGGTCCAGTGGTTAAACCCATCACAGAGACACTAACGCTCGGGTCCAAATCCCACTCCTGACACCACTTTTTACAGGGCAAGAGATTTTTTCTTACTTGCTTCTCTCCTGCCATAAGTAATAAGATATCCAATATATTTGTTTATACTCTTGAATACCACATATTTATCAGCTGGCTGCCATTGACATAACTGCATAAATAATGTGAAAAATTGTGAAATATGAAATTGGATAACAATAGATGACAGAAATTTTTAAGAAGTTAACATTATTGTATCAGATTTTTTCTCTTACAAAAAATAAGTTGTCTTTGTCTATTTCAGGTTGTTGGATTGAACTTCTCCAGTGCGACCACACCTGAGCTGATGTTGAAGACTTTTGATCACTACTGTGAGTACCGTCGCACACCCAATGGAGTCGTACTGGCCCCAGTCCAGCTGGGCAAGTGGCTTGTGGTCTTCTGTGACGAGATCAATCTTCCCGACATGGACCAGTATGGTAAGTTTGCAAATTGTATTTCAGCCCATTCCATCAGCTTTGTCAGCTCTTCAGGCCATTTTGTACTCTGTAATGGTACTGTAATGGTTGACGTGAGCAATTCCATGGCGCTGTCATACGTGTTACACTAACTGTGAATACGTGTATTGATGAAATTACTTGAAATTAAGGATTTGTATCACAAATACCATCTGTTTTGTACATTGAATTTCAAGGAATTTCAATGAATAGTTGTCGAGATTTACTTTTTTGGGCCAACACACATGATTATGATTTACTTCGATAATCATGCAACCCCCTTTTACCTGTTTTTCCCCTTTAAAACCCAAAGAGAGATGCAAATTCTTTTAACATCGACATTTATTGTTGGCCACCATGAACATTGTACTTCTTTGCATCATTCAATTTTCTCACAAACCATTCTCCACTCCAGGAACCCAGCGAGTAATCTCGTTCTTGCGTCAGATGCTAGAGCATGGAGGCTTCTACCGAACATCGGACCAGGCTTGGGTCAGGTTTGAACGCATCCAGTTCGTCGGTGCTTGCAACCCTCCCACAGACCCTGGCAGAAAGCCTCTCTCACACAGGTAAAGATTCATGATCATTTAACATTACTTTCATGTGAATCAAAGTTAGAGTACAGAGGCTTCTACCGCACATCGGACCAGGCTTGGGTCAGGTTTGAACGCATCCATTTCGTTGGTGCTTGCAACCCTCCCACAGATCCAGGCAGAAAACCACTCTCACACAGGTTCGAAATGATGATTATATAGAGTAACTTTCATGTGAATCAATCAGGAATGGTTAAATATAAGCTCAGGTTAAGAGCATGAAGACTTCTACCGCACATCCGACCAGGCTTGGGTCAGGTTTGAATGCAACCAGTTCGTCGGTGCTTGCAACCCTCCCACAGACCCCGGCAGAAAGCCTCTCTCACACAGGTAAAGATTCATGATCATTTAACATAACTTTCATGTGAATAAATCAGACTAACTATAAACTTAAGTTAGAGTACAGAGGCTTCTACCGAACATCCGACCAGGCTTGGGTCAGGTTTGAACGCATCCATTTCGTCGGTGCTTGTAACCCTCCCACAGACCCCGGCAGAAAACCACTCTCACACAGGTTAGGATTGACAGTTGTGTAGAATAGCTTTAATGGAATTCATGACAGTTTACAAGCCATGAATAGATGTGAGTTTGAAGTCTTGAGAGGGAATGGTCAGATGTGACCCTTAAATAAAGGTTAGAAATTGCTGAGGCTTGTATGGTGCAAAACATTTGAAAAGGACTAAATTTACTTATGATAATGAAGAGAAGGGGAACACAATGTTATGGAAAGGTTAACTACCCATCTTCAGATTTTGATGAAGAAAAGAGACTGCCTGGATTTACAATCAACCTAGTACCATCTTTGCAGCAACTGCCAGATCCTCATGCGCAGAATGGATTTTGATTGATTAGCAATGGATTAAGGATTTGCAAAAGCTTATGATTATTTATTTTGGGTAATCTTTAGCATCAGATTCATGGTCTAAAAACAATATTTGTTTTTATCATATCTTCAGGTTCTTGCGACATGTTCCAGTAGTCTATGTAGACTACCCAGGACCTGCATCTCTGACCCAGATCTAAGGCACCTTCAACCGTGCCCTACTGCGTCTCATCCCGAGCCTCCGAACCTATGCTGAACCACTCACAAATGCCATGGTGGAGTTCTACACAATCTCACAGGTCAGTTATTTTTTATTTTATTTTTTTTAAATATTTATTTATCTATGAGTTTTTATTTCAGCAAGATGGTTCCATCAGTAGTTTGATACTGGTTTCCATGAAGACCATACAGCATGATCATAATTTTGCAGAAACAATGAACAAGGAACAATATGAGATAAAATTAAAGATCAACATAATCAATATTTCAGGAAATTAAATGTATGGGTTATGAAACAACACTAAGGACCATTACTCTTGGTAATTTAGTGAGTTACAAAGAGAGTGTGATCTTAGACATCAGAATACTGTTAACAGCAAATGAAAACAATTGACTGCTCAGAACCTGTCAATCGGCTATTAAAGGTTCCATTTTGTCCTGTAATGTACTTGACTGCTGTTAGCTTTTTCAGAGTCATCAATGAGATCATATAGGTGTTGAACTATCGCTTTCTTTTTCATTTCATTTCAGGAGCGCTTCACCCAGGACATGCAGCCCCATTACATCTACAGTCCTCGTGAGATGACCCGCTGGGTCCGAGGCATTGTCGAAGCATTGCGCCCTCTTGAGTCCTTGTCTGTAGAGGGTCTGGTTCGCATCTGGGCCCATGAGGCTCTTCGTCTCTTCCAAGACAGGTACTGAAATAATAGTGATGTTCAAGTTCTCTGAATTCTAGGTTTTGTATGGGTATCAACTTATGCTGAAAGGCTTAAAATTTGTTGCCGCTGTCAACTTTTGATGATTTTGTTTAACGCTGATTATTAGTTAAAATGAAAAAAGGATGATTGGTCTTTTGTTACCTGTTGCATGATTTGCATTGAAAATGTTTGTAAAAGAATGATTCTGTAAAAGGTGCACAGTGTGAGATATAGCTGTTACACTATCATCACCTGAAGAAGTTTCTGTGGCTGCTTACAATTTCAGAACATGGCATAATTGCCTGTGCGATATGCCCTCTGGTAGATATAACCATGCAACTTCAAAGAAATTTACATTTTTATTTTCTATAGGCTTGTTGAGGATGAGGAGAGAATGTGGACTGATCAGAACGTTGATGCAGTTGCCATGAAACACTTCCCCAACATCGCCAAGAAGGAGGCTCTTGGACGACCCATCCTCTTCAGCAACTGGTTATCCAAGGACTACATTCCAGTTGAACAGGAGGAGCTCAGAGACTACGTTAAAGCTAGGCTCAAGGTTAGTACGGTCTTTACTATTGGTATTTACAGCATGAGACCAATATAAACATTTTGAACGTTGCCAAGAATGTGGTCCATGTGCGACCACTCCTGATAAGCAAACGGCTATCGAAAGACTACAATTTATTTGAACAGGAGGAGCTTAGAGACTACGTCAAAGCAAGGCTCAAGATTTTTATTGTTTATCATTGGTATTTGAGCATTGGTTGGAGTGTTGAGTCAATTCCAAGCCCCTAAATTTGAGAAATTTTCTTAACAGATGAGCACTGTTAAGAACAGCCATTAGAGCTTGGAAATTTTCACTACAAAACACCATCAGGAAGAGTTATACCGTAATTCCAAATCTCTAAAGCTTAAAATATTCTTCATAAAGCAGCACTGGTCAGAATTTAACCTAAATCCCAATCCAGTGCAGCTCAGATATCTTCTGTAGAAATCAACACTTACCAGAATTTTGCCTAAAATACAATCCTTTTGCTAAGACTGCTTATTGCTTAGACATGTATCTAATTATAATTGTATAGTGCATATATTCATCTTCATTTCCTTTGACACTTCATAAAATTCAATCCAAATTTAAACAATGATTTTCATAAAATGATTATCATTATGCTGATTGCTTGTTTTCAATGTTACAATTTTAATTCCATATTTTTTTTCTTCTAGGTATTCTATGAAGAGGAGTTGGATGTTCCTCTTGTGCTCTTCAACGAGGTCCTGGACCATGTACTTCGTATCGACAGAATCTTCAGACAACCACAGGTATGTGAAGCTTTTTGAAATTATATTTTCATGCATTTTTTTAGGTGTATGTGCAGAATAATCTAATGGAATGCAGTGTTCTACATGAAGAAGGATCAGTGGATGTACTTTTTTTAAGTTATAAAGAACATAAATTTAGCAATCACAATAAGTCAAGAGCTTCTTCGTTGAATTTGATACAAAAAAATGCGTGAGATTTTAATTATACCATATGGATGATGATGATTATGACATTGATGGTGGTGATGATGATGATAGTATGATGATCTTGTTATATTTTTCTCTCCCCCCCCCTTTTTGTAGGGTCACTTGCTTCTGATTGGAGTGAGTGGTGCAGGAAANCCCCCCCCCCAGTTTGAATAGGGTTAAGTGTATGTGCAGAATAGTCTAATGGAATGTAGTGTTTTACATGAAGAAGGATCAGTGGATGTAGTTTTTTTTAGTTATAAAGAACATAAATTTAGCAATCACAATAAGTCAAGAGCTTCTTTGTTGAATTTGATACAAAAAAATGCATGAAATTTTAATTATACCATATGGATGATGATGATTATGACATTGATGGTGGTGATGATGATGATAATAGTATGATGATCTTGTTATATTTTTCTCTCCCCTACCCTTTTTGTAGGGTCACTTGCTTCTGATTGGAGTGAGTGGTGCAGGAAAGACAACCCTGTCACGCTTTGTAGCCTGGATGAATGGACTCAGCATTGTACAAGTCAAGGTAAGAGAGAATAAAATGATTTTCAAAATACTCTCAATCTTAGCTTAACAAATAGTGTTCTTTTTTTAGCAATAACATTGAATATGTATCACAGAAAAAAAATCATAAGTGCTAAGTTTCCTGTAGTCAAAGGTATTCCATAAGCTAGATAATGCCAAACTAAAGAATTATATCTTCTAAACCCTTTTCTTTCACCAATACTGTATTATACCTGTAAATATAACTTGTGCATCAATTGTTGTCAATGCACTCCATCATTCAGCAGAAATATTGATGGTATGGGTTCATATCCCACCGCTGCCACCATATTAGGTATTTGTATGAATTAGCTCATCACAAGCACATACTATGATTAAGTCTGAGTCAGTATTTTGTGATCTTGACCAAAGCCTTTATTCGGCATCACCAGTAATTTTACTGCCTTCATATTGTGCATTGACATCTAATGTAACTCTTTCTATATCATTTACGCATACCTTCTATCGATACTGACTATGATATTAATAACAAACAGTAACACAACATTGATATCCATGTATTTAATATCCAGGTACACAACAAGTACACTGCAGCTGACTTTGATGAAGACCTTAGGGTTGTGCTGCGTAGGGCGGGATGCAAGGATGAGAAGATCTGCTTCATCATGGATGAATCCAACGTCCTGGATTCCAGCTTCCTTGAGAGGATGAACACTCTACTGGCCAATGGAGAGGTTAGAATGATAATAATAATAATATAATAATTTGCATTTATAAAGCCCCTTTCGTGAGATTCAAAGCGCATTTTAAGAAAGGTAGAAAATACTGAACTGGCCAACAAATGCATACATGTATAGAATTAACAGAAAGCGAATACATAGATTATAAACAAGTAAATTAACATATCAATGGATAATATAATATAATTACAAGAAAAGGTGTGTTTTGAGACACTTCTTAAATGAAGAGAGTGTTTGACTATTCTTAATTGTGAAGGGTAGAGAATTCCAGATACGTGGGGCAGTTACAGAGAATGCCCTATCACCTATGCGATTGTTGGTACGAGGGACGATGAGTGTTTTTGACATTGTAGAACGGGTATTGTACTTAGATGTATGAGGGAGGAGTAGATCTGCAAGGTACACTGGAGCAAGATTATTCACACATTTGTGATCATATAATGTTTTATTTATAATGTTTTATTTACTATCATTTGCCTGAATGGGATTTGTTAGTCATTTTAAAAGCAGTTAGAATTTAACAACATGCATGGAGAGAAACTGCTAAAATCTGAGGGTTGAAGTTTTCTGAAATTTGATGTAATTTGTTTTAGATACCTTGATACACTATTTCAGTCTTCAATATAAGATCCCAAATCCACTTTTAGAATGTGCTCAAGGTATGCAGAAATGAAGACAGTACCAGAGTACAAAATAAAGATATTACCTAATCCCAGTGTTGTCTGTAAAGATTCTTGATGAAGCATTCATATTGCTCACCATTAGATGTGGACGTCTCTGTAATAATCAATTTAAAGCTCCATTATTCCTTGGCATGAATGTGTTATAATCTCAACGTTGACCTGTACAGAGAATTGAGTTTCACCTGTAGTGGAAACTCAGCATAACGCAATACTTGTGACCATCAAAAATATCATGCAATAGATTTAATCTTGTTTATAGCAGGGTGAAAAAAAAAACAGTTATAAAGTGATGCACCAAACTATTACCTCTTTATATGAGGAATATTATTATATCATATATCTTTAAACCAACTTTCCCCTGTACTTCATTACACCGCCCATAGGTGCCAGGTCTGTTTGAAGGGGATGAGTACACCATGCTGATGACCCAATGCAAGGAGGGTGCCCAACGTATGGGCCACATGCTGGACTCCACCGAAGAGCTCTACAAGTGGTTCACTGGCCAGGTCATCCGCAACCTCCACGTGGTCTTCACTATGAATCCATCGTCTGAAGGCCTCAAGGATAGGGCTGCTACCTCGCCAGCTCTCTTCAACAGGTGGGTTATGAGACATAAATGGTTGATGGATTGATAAATTGATAGAATGATGGGTATGTGGATTGATGGATTGATGAGTGAATAATAGAGTGAGTGGTTCAGTGGCCAGATTATCCGCAACCTCCATGTCGTCTTCACTGTGAATCCCTCATCAGAAGGCCTCAAGGACAGGGTCGCGACATCGCCAGCTCTCTTCAACAGGCTGGTTTTATGCTAGATATCGTTGACTGATGGATACATGTAGTTTGATGAAAAGATTGATGGATAGGTAAATCAGTGGGTGTATAGCTTGCAGATAGAATGAGTGGTTTACCGGCTGGGTCATCTCCAAGTCGTATTCACTATTAATCCATCGTCAGAAGGCCTCAAGGATATGGCTGCTACGTTGCCAGCTCTTTACAATAGGTGTTTTATGAGACATGGATTGATATATTAATAAGTGGATAGAACAATGGGTAGGTGGATTTATCAATTGGTGAATAAGTAACAGAGTGAGTGGTTCACCGGCCAGGTCATCTGCAATCTCCACACCGTCTTCACCATGAATCTATCGTCAGAAGGCCTCAAGGATAGGGTTGCGACATCGCCTGCTCTCTTCAACAGGTGGGTCACGTGAAACTGACAGTTGATGTTTGATTGATCTATAGATGAATGGATTGATGAATGATAAATTGATGACATGAATGGTTTGCTTGTCAGGCAATTTGAAAACTCCATACAGTATTCGTCATGGATCAGAGGCATCAAAAGAACTCAATTATGGGGCTCCAACGTCGCCAGCTCCCTTCAACAGCAGAGTCATTTGTGAGAAAAAGTAAATTGATTTCATAATGTAGAGATGCTGAATTGATGATTGAATAATAGAGGCAGTGATTGAATAGTCAAACTGTTCTTGTGCAACCCTTGTTTAATTCCCCATGAGTCCCTTATGTTGTATGGGTTACGTGTAGCACAATATGGACGGAGTATTTGCTGACGAAAATTAACACAATGGTTGAGATCGAAACCTACAACCTTTTGATTGAAAGACATGTCTCTAAACCACTTGGCCATGATGTTACCCAAATGCTTTGTATTGAATGCAATATTGCATCCTTCATTCTTTCAGATGTGTGTTGAACTGGTTCGGAGACTGGACTACCCATGCCCTGTTCCAGGTCGGCAAGGAGTTCACCAACAAGGTTGATCTCGACAAGTCAGACGTAAGTCCATAATAACAATAGCTGCCATTCAGTATCATTTAGAACTTATATTCCATAGGCTTTAAATCTAGGCATTTTAGGTTATGGAGTGAGGTTAGTTAAGATATAGTGCGTCATCTCCTATGTCAATACATTTTTGCCGTATTATTTTTAATAAAGAGTAATTGAATACATGTAATTGTTACTTGTATATTTTGAGACTCGTCATGCTTTTTTCAAAGAGATGGAAATGTCTAGAAATTTGTATGAAGATTATGAACAATTGCAACTCAATAATAAGTCAACTGCAAATTTATTGCACATGATTTTGGTTGACAAGCAGATCATCTTGTCATCAAATACACTGGCATCCCTCTTTAAGTGAAAAGGAAAAGGATTGCAAGAATCAATTTTGTTAAATGTACTAGTTTTTTTTTCCTTCCCAACTTTCAAATTGAAAAGATCTTTTAATTTTCCAGGACCATGTACTCAAAAAACTTTATTCATTTCTTATTTCACAGTACATCCCACCAGACTATCTGCCAATCGCCTATGAGGGCGTGTCACAGAATCCAACCCATCGTGATGCCATCATCAATGCCTTTGTGTTTGTCCACCTGACCTTGCATCAAGCCAATCAGAGGCTCCAGAAGAGAGGTGGGCGTGTCATGGCTATCACTCCACGACACTACTTGGACTTCATCAATCATTATGTAAATAACAAATATCCTCTGAATATGAGAAATGTTTTCATGAATGGCCATCTGTTTTCTTTCCCCTCATCTTTCAATGCTTTTTTCTGCATTCTAATAAATGCTTTTCTTTATGTTTATTATGAATGGGAAATTACCATAATCATGTACTTCTGTAAAGGTCTTCAAGTTTGTCACAAAGACACTTTCATTTTTTGACACAAGCTCTTTTTGGTAATGGTATGATCATGAAAATGTCTGCCAAACCATGCAAAGACAGACTAACATGGGGTTTCAATAGATTTATCTGTCTGTTTAGGGAAGAAAGCAAAAGTCACTGTGGGTTCTGTCTGCAACCTCTCCCATAGAATACAGCCATTAACAACTGGGTGCCAAGCCTGTTTTTTATTGTTCTATAATCTCATTCCGCTCCATGCCCCCATTGAAGATAAGATCGCGTTTTGCCCCCTGTCCTGCACGCTCATAAGTCCTGCTTGGTTCAAAGGATATTGATTCTACCCCGTGCTGGCATAAGGGGATTAGTAACCGCTATAATCCCCATTCTCCCACATGCTGAATGGAGTGCTTATCAAACAATGGGGGAGCATGCTGCTTTGGGGCAGAACGAGGCGATTAAAAGGGATTATATTGATTACTTCAGGTAGCATGCAGGCTGAACTCATAAGGATTTTTGCTGTCTTTCCTTATATGACTCAAATTTTGGCCACTTTAAAAAAAAAAGATTGGTTACCTAAGTTTATGATACACATTTGTTTCCACCAGGTGAAGCTGTACAACGAGAAGCGGTCTGACCTGGAGGAGCAGCAGCTCCATCTCAATGTTGGTCTCCAGAAAATCAAGGAGACTGTGGAGCAGGTGGAAGAGCTCCAGAAGAGCTTGGCACTCAAGAGCCAGGAGCTAGAGGCCAAGAATGCTGCAGCTAATGCCAAGCTCAAACAAATGGTAAGTAGATTAATGAACAAAGTACTTATCAGTAGAAGAAGTATTAAGTATGGATGATATTTATGGGAGTCCAGACGATCAAGAAGACAGTGGAGCAGGTGGAGGAGCTCCAGAAGAACTTGGCTCTAAAGAGCCAAATGGTAATGGTAAGTAAAAGAAACAATGCACATGAAATGGATATTTATTGTATTAAGACTTTGAGGAAGTGGAAAGAGTTTTTGAAGATCCAGAGGCCAGAAGTTTGAAGCTGAACAGATTAAGATGACAATTTAGGAGATTCAGCAGACTCTAGCAGAGCTGGGGCCTGTAACATAAAAGAGATTGCGATCAATTGCAAATCTTTAGTGGATGATTCCAGAAACTTACAATTGATCAATCGTAAGCTTGATTGGAAATCTTATCTCTATCAATCACATCGCTGAGAAATGCAAGGATGTCATGTCAGATCTGAAGTGATCTTATAGTTTCAGACCATATGAGAAAGATTTCATAATTTGAAGTAGCGATGGACAGGAATCGAGAGATTAATTTCTTTCTTTTTGTTCTAGGTGAAAGACCAGCAGGAAGCTGAGCAGAAGAAGGTGACAAGTCAAGAGATCCAGCAGACTCTAGCCGAGCAGACCAAACACATCGCTGAGAAACGCAAGGATGTCATGTCAGATCTGTCCAAGGTGGAACCAGCTGTCAGAGATGCTCAGCAAGGTATGAGACAATAATAACAATAAATGTGTAAAATGTGTTGAAGATAGTTTGTTACATATGATTCTCATTGCTCGGAGCATTTTTGGGATCATATATTGATAATTTGTAACACAGATTCTTGAGATGGACAACCACCTATTTCGAATTGTGTACCTTTGTTAAATCATTGAAATCCTCCTTCCACACGTTATGAACAGATGCATGTCATTTGAAATATTTGATGGTTTTCTAGCAATGGGGTTTTGATTGATCACGCACAGGTTTTAATGAGTGAAAAACAAAAAGAATTCAAACATGCATATATGCATGGTATACACATCCTCCACTCCCTTTGGGAGATCCAGAAGAGCGCTTTAAGTGCTTGATTCCGGATACACACTTACACCTAAATAAAGTGAGCACATTGTAGATGTATTGATATTAATGTCATTTTCCGTTCCTCCTTCTTTTTCGCCATGCAGCCGTGAAGGGCATCAAGAAGCAGAACCTGGTTGAGATCCGTTCCATGGGCAACCCACCCCAGATGGTGCGTCTGGCCCTGGAGTCCATCTGCATGTTGCTAGGTGAGGCAGCCAATGACTGGAAGACCATCAGGCAGGTGGTCATCAAGGATAACTTCATCAGTACCATCGTCAACTTCTCCACAGATGATATCAGGTAAATAACTTAATGATAACATTATTTTAACTTTCATAATGACGAGTTCTTTTCAAAAAGCTGTAAAGTGCATAAACAAAGTTAAATAATTCAAGCATTGCATGCATACAATTTATGCCTATTTCCTAATCTCTTTGGAGCATTCCAGTAGGGCGCTCAAGTTGCTAAATTGCAGTTGTTTCCTACCTAGTACCTTGTCACACCCAAGTAGAGTGTAGGTCACTTTGAAAGAGTTTTTGCTGATAGAAATTAATGCTATGGGTAAACCTCAGTATTTACCCCCACTAGTTGAAAGAAGAAAATCAGGATCACTACACCACTGCTTTACTTACAGCAATTTCACTAGTTCTAGCTGTAAATCAGTTGTGGAAGAGCAATCAAATGCCAACCAAATTTGGCATTCCTTTCCTTCTTCAGTCCTCCCATGCTTGATAAGTGTGTGGTGAAGCATAATGATGATGAACTTTATAATTTCTTTCTTCTTCTTTTTTTAAAATCAGTGACGACATCCGAGCTAAGATGCAGAAGTATCTGAGCAATCCTGACTACAACTTTGAGAAGATCAACAGGGCTAGTGTAGCCTGTGGTCCACTTGTCAAGTGGGCTATTGCACAGGTAGGCAATTGCAATCAATTGTTTCATTAACTCAAATAAATCATATTGAGTGACATCAAATAAAAACATTTCAGTTTTGTCAGCCATAACACTGTATCTTTGAGCACAGCTTATTACTTAGCTGAATGACTCCCTCTCTCACAGAAACGTTGCAAAATCTGCAATTGATTTTGCCATTTTTCTAAACAAATAAGAGTATTACATCCACTCAAATTATCAATCTTACAACAATGTGATAATGAATTAGACTTCTCCCATCTTTGCACAACAGATCCAGTTCTCAGAGATGCTGAAGCGGGTGGAGCCACTGCGTAACGAGCTGGAGCGCCTGGAGGTGGAGGCCAACGGCAACAAGATGAAACAGGAGGAGGTGAACAAACTGATCAGTCACCTGGAGCGCTCCATCGCCCACTACAAGGAGGAGTACGCCCAGCTCATCAGCCAGGCTCAGGCCATCAAGACGGATCTGGAGAATGTCCAGATCAAGGTCAGAATAGTCACATTAAGATCCTAATTGTCATTTTCTTATATCGGATTCCTTTCTGCTTTATCATTGGGTCTTATGGTGGCTCTGACTTGCATTTCAATTAAAGGGTTGCATGTTCAAGTCCCACCGATACTGTTAAATTCAAACAGCAAGAAATTCATCCTGGCCACCTAGAAATTCATGCACATTGTGCTGCACTGAACCAAGCTTACATGAAATGGTACCTTGCAATGGTATATCTTCCTTGGAGTGTCTAAGCGACTTGTAGCTACTTTGCTGAAACCAGATTGATAATGCTTAGATATTTCTGCTAAAGAAGTGATATGTGCTTTGTAGGGACTGTGTAGTGTGATTATTATCATCTTCTTCTTTCCCTCAGGTTGACCGAAGCACAGCCCTCCTGCGCAGTCTCTCCGTGGAAGGCGAGCGTTGGGAGGCCGGCAGTGAATCTTTCAAGATGCAGATGTCTACCATCTTGGGTGACGTCCTACTGTCCTCCGCTTTCATGGCATATGCTGGCTACTTCGACCAGATGATGAGGCAGAACCTCTTCAACAGCTGGGCAGGCCATCTTCAGAAGGCCCGCATCAAGTTCAGGCATGATATTGCCAGGGTGGAGGTAAGCAAATCTGGCTATAATTGTTAAATTCCTTGAATTGGTCAACACTTTCTGTATATCTGACTCAATGACAAATTCAGCCATGATTACCTTAAATTACATCTCATATATAAATCAAATGGAGCAATGGAAGTCAGTTCACCGAAATCAAATATGTAGGGACTTAGACATTTATGGTGTTGTTGAGTTACGAATTTAGAGACATTCTTTATTCTAATCTCCCTA
Organism: Temnopleurus reevesii; assembly: GCA_036244855.1. NCBI lineage: Eukaryota > Metazoa > Echinodermata > Echinoidea > Temnopleuroida > Temnopleuridae > Temnopleurus > Temnopleurus reevesii. The sequence goes on from BQKZ01000704.1 coordinate 30,335, forward strand.
TAATGGCAGCCGAGAAATACTGAAAAGTCTGAATTTAAGTCAGGCTACCGCTATAAACAAGTCCACAGCACATATTTTCATATACAGTAAAACCTGTCTGTAGTGACAACCTACGTGTAAGTGGTACAGAAAAGGTGGCAACAGTACACAAGTGGCATTTATAGAAAGCCGTTTATACTTCGTCATAAACATATCTTCAATCCGACCTCTCTTTCCTCTTTTGTTACAGTACTTGTCCAACGCTGATGAGCGTCTCCACTGGCATGCTAGTGCCCTACCCTCCGATGATCTGTGTACAGAGAACGCCATCATGCTGAAGAGATTCAACAGATACCCAATGATCATCGACCCCTCGGGTCAGGCTACGGAGTTCATTATGAATGAGTACAGAGACAAGAAGATCACTAAGACTAGGTGAGTTGGAGATTCTCATCTGACAGAACCATATAGTAGTGCTTATAATATTTTACTTGACCATATATAAGTTTGTCAGTCTTGAGGGTCCGATAGTTTCGGAAAGCTAAAGGCTCTTTTCAGCATTGTATGAAAACTAGGGAGAATATTAAACTTGATATTATGAAGATAATCTATGTCAAAAAAATATAACATGCTGTTATTTGTAATGAATATGCTTTCATAATTTTCTTTTGCAAAAGAGGAGAGTCTTCTGAATCCTCTTTTCATTCTGTAACCAAGTATTTTTTTTTCTTACATAAGAAGGGAATGGAATAAGCAGACTATAAAGGTAAATGTCATTTGTAAGAAATAATCGCAAAGTGTTATATTTATTTTTTGTCTTGTAGCTTCCTGGATGATGCCTTCCGCAAAAATCTCGAGAGCTCCCTCAGGTTTGGAAACCCACTGCTTGTACAGGTGAGTCAAATATGAGAGATTATAAATCATTATCCTGTTCTGCCTTTACTTTCTGCTCAATCCAAAAAAACTGTCGGATAACAAAGGAGAAAACCAGACAACAACATTTCCATCAACACAAGAACTTCCCAATAACTTTCATTGCCTCAAACTGCTTAAACGCCGTAACAAATGCTATACAATTATGTCACTGCTCCTCTTGTTTTGTCACCTCTGGACAGCTCATAACATTCAAGGGAATATTTTTCCTGATATCGCATCGCACTTTGCTATGCATTTTAGCGGGACTGCTATACAAAGTATGTTTTTGTTTAGCAACTTTTTCGCATAGAACTGTACAGTAATAAAAGTATTGAAAATATTTCTTAAATGTTTGAAAGTGCTAATCAAATGTGAAAGTAAAATTATTCCCCGTATTCTAAGAGGCAATATTGAAGTTAATATTAAATTCACCGTCTTATTAACTTCTGTGATTTTTAGCTCTTTCAATTTTGATTGGAATTTTTTTTTTTTTTTTGGGGGGGGGGGCAGCATGTCTCAACTTCATAATCAGCCTTTTATTCTTTCGATCTCGTGTGGCCTGTTTGCTGTCAAGTTGTTTATTATGTAATTTTTCCTGATAGAAAGAAAGTGAATTTGACATTCTCAAATTCTGTTCTCATTTTGTCTGTCATCAGGATGTAGAGAACTACGACCCCATCCTGAACCCGGTCCTGAATCGTGAGGTGCGTCGTACTGGTGGTCGTGTGCTCATCAGTCTCGGTGATCAGGAAATCGATCTCTCACCATCGTTCATGATCTTCCTCTCGACCAGGGACCCCACGGTAAGAACGCTTGTTATACCTTTGTATGCACACATAGAAAAGAAATCAATGGACACTTTCTTCAGAAAGGGGGAGGGGGGCGTGAGAAATTTAAATAATTTCATAGGTCTAGTTCTAGTTGATTTATAAACAAATATGTCAGATGGGAATTTTGTTAATGAATTACTCATATTGTCGCTTGTTTAGATTCAAATCTATCGATATCTTGTCCTTATAAGTGAATGCTGTCTTTTCCGCATGCAATTTAATATTTGTAAAATCTAAAATCGAAATAATAGTAGAAAGCATGACCAATCAGGATAGGTATTACCTTTAATTACAATCTAATGTTATTTTATTTAATCTTCAGGTTGAGTTCCCACCAGACATCTGCTCTCGTGTGACCTTCGTCAACTTCACCGTGACCCGGAGCAGTCTTCAGAGCCAGTGCCTCAACGAGGTATGTCTACATTTATAGGAAATTCAGTTGATCCTGGGCAAATTCTGGAATGCTGAATTGGTTATTTGTTCTGTAATATGACATTTGAAACAAAATTCATCACCAGGCACCTGTAACAATTGATTGCAAAAACTTAATAAATCGCAAACTTTAGTACATGATTTCCCATAGACTTGCGATTGATATCAATTGTACAATCGATTAGAAGGCTTTATGTTACGGGCTCTAGGTGCCGATTGCATTAAGCTGTTTTGCCATGAAAAACTAGCAAAATAAAAAAAAAACCTGGTAAAGAAAACAATTTGCCATTGACTTTTACACTGAGAAAATCTTTAAGAACCACTGTTGTCAGTTCTTGTGCTGAATACTTGTAAGATTATCAAGCACAGGAACTGATACCAGTCGTTAATGTGACAGTAATTCTGTCGGGTTTTATTGGGACCTTCTAAAAAATCTGTTCTTTTTTATTATCATTTTAGGTACTAAAAGCAGAGCGGCCAGATGTTGACGAGAAGAGATCTGATCTGCTCAAGCTACAAGGTAAAATTTGATGCATTCTCATTCATTGTGCAATTAGTCTTTGATTGAACACATTAGGTGTTTTAATTCAATATCTTTTCATTCAGGACTCAATTTTGGCCCAGATATATGAGCAGAAAGAGGAAAAATGTTCACGAAATATGATCTTTTTTATTTTTTAATAATCTGTTGTTTTATGAAAACAACATTAAAAACAGTATTGTAAAGATTATTTTTTTCCACATAAATTGACATTGTTAAACATTTGGCATTAGAATGTCAATTAGGTAAAATTGTACTTGATTTGAATAAAACGAAATTTAATGAAACTTATAGTGCTGCCAAATTAAAGAAGAAATCTTGATGGAATTTGCTCTGAAATTGTTCCAATTCTGATGGGTAAACTCTTTTTATACTACGCTCAGAGCCCCCTCTAAATTGCTTTATTACTTAAGTATGCTGTGTTTCTTTCAGGCGAATTCCATCTTCGTCTGCGTCACCTTGAGAAGTCTCTGCTGCAAGCCCTCAATGATGCCAAGGGAAGAATCTTGGATTCAGACAGGTAAATTTGTCTTACAGTCCTAGTAAAAAAACCCAGCCTAATTAAGTATGGAAATCAAAGAAATCCCTTGAAATAAAATTATTTACCATAAGTGGATCAAACTATGAACGCTTTGAGACGGAAGGGCCATAGTGAGGATTCACATGGTGTAAATTCACAGTGGCATACTAAATTTAGGTAAAATTCATCTCAAAATGTTTGTCCAGGATGAGAATAGAGTGAAATGAAAATTGGCTGAAAATGTTCGCAGCAAACTTGTAATTTAAAAAAAAATCTCCTTAAAAGCATCATTGGGATTAGTTCAAAAGGAGTTTGATAAATGGCCACACATACTTGATGATACCAATATCAAAATGGTTGCACTTCTCCAAGGTCCATTTCTCCTCAATTGTGAACTTTCATTTATGTTCTTTTCATCAGCATCATCACCACCTTGGAAACACTGAAGAAGGAAGCAGCGGAGGTGACACGTAAAGTAGAGGAGACGGATCAAGTCATGGCAGAGGTCGAGATGGTTTCTCAACAGTATCTCTCCCTGGCACAGTCTTGCAGTAGCATCTACTTCACTTTGGAGGCACTCAACCTGGTAAGGAGGGATAGCATTACTTAAGATATTTGAGATTGGGCGGGAGAGGGGGAAGAGGGCTTGGAAGGTAGTGAAAGGGAGTGAGAGGTGGAGATGTGGAGATATTGTCTGTCAGCAGTACCTCTCCCTGGCTCAGTCTTGCAGTAGCATCTACTTCACCTTGGAAGCACTCAACCTGGTGAGGAGTGACAATATAAATTTAGATAAGAGACATTGGGGGAATGGGAAAGAGGGATTGGAAGGGAGGAATGGAAGAGTGAAAGGTGAAAAGGTTGAGATGGTTTCTCACTTGTACCTCTCCTGGGTACAGTCTTGCAGAAGCATCTACTTCACTTTTGAAGCACTCAACCTGGTAAGAAATGAAAGTATCACTTAAAAAGGGAGATGAGAGGGCAGTATATGAAAGTGAGAGGAAGTAATTTTTGTAAAGCATCATCACCACTTTTGAGACACTGAAGAAGGAAGCAGCGGAGGTGACACGTAAAGTAGAGGAGACGGATCAAGTCATGGCAGAGGTCGAGATGGTTTCTCAACAGTATCTCTCCCTGGCACAGTCTTGCAGTAGCATCTACTTCACTTTGGAAGCACTCAACCTGGTAAGCAATGGCAATCAACTAGAGAAAAAAAAAAGAGAACAGAGATGTGAGAAGGGTGAGAGTGGTTGGGTTTGTGAGGGGAGGGATGATATTTGAACAGTACTTTTCCCAAGGTACCTGGTATGAGTCTTCATTCCCTAAAATGCTTACGTGCTGGTGCGTGTAGGGCTATAGCCATGTGATGACTGTACAAAAGGTCCCTGAGCAATTGCCGAGTGGATAGCATACTGTCTAAATTGCATGAATTATAATTGATTTTTATCTCCCATCTGCAGGTGCACTTCCTGTACCAATACTCGCTGAAGTTCTTCCTGGACATCTTCCAGACCGTTCTGTGTGAGAACCCCCGATTGAAGGGTGTGACAGACTACTCTGCCAGACTGTCGATCATCATCAAGGATCTCTTCCAGGTAAGCACTGGTCTAGTCTATCCTATGAAGTTGATCCTTCTTCAGGCTATAAGAGACGTTTCTAGGAATGAAGGTTATGTAAGGGTTATTCTGTATTGAGGAAGGTTAGGATGGAGGCATCTTCCAGACTGCGGATTTTCCGGTTGTTCTCTACTGTGCAACTTTGTCGAAATGGCCTAACCTGGGCCCTATTACATAATGAAACTTACAAAATTGATGTAAACTTTGCCATCTTTGGAACTACCATGGCGACAGTTCACAACAGCCAATCAGCATCAAACATTTCACTGATGTTTCCTTTCATGACACTGGAATCCAATTTTGTGTTGGTAGTTGCAGGATAGAAAATCGAAGATAGAAAAAAAATTGTACCAAAGTGCACTTCTGCATTGGAAAGGAAAAAACCTGACAGTCGTTACACTCCCTCTAACAAGAAAAATCCCCATTTTGGGTGGGTTGAATATATGTGTGAAATATGTTAACTACAGAGGAACATTAAAGGTAGCTTCCAGAGAATGTGTATTGAAATTAGAATTCAAATTGGATTATCCGGGTGTATTTCTATTTGTCTTTCTTCGTTTTTTTTTCTATCAGATCTCCTACAACCGTGTGGCCCGTGGAATGCTTCATCAAGATCACCTTGTATTTGCTGTGGTACTGTGCCGTATCCACATCAGGGGAATGCAGAGGTAAGCCAATGAACAGTTTAATGTGAACTGTGATTCACCGTGATGCTATGGTAGAAGTGTAATGGTGATGCTGTGGTACTATGCTGTATCCATTTCCGAGGAATGTAGGGGTAAGCAGAGACACGTTCAATTCACTGTGAACTGTGGGTCACTGTGGTACTGTGGTAGAGTGTAATGTGTGATCTTGTGGTATAGTGCTGTATCAACATCCAGGGAATATGGAGGAAAGCCAAGAAACAATCAATTAAGTATGAACTGTGGTTGAACTGTTATGTGTGATGCTGTGGTACTGTGCTGTATCCACATCTAGGGAATGCACAGGGAAGTAACAAAACAATTAATTTACTGTGAACTGTGGTTCACTGGGGTACTGTGGTACAACTAGTACGTGTGATGCTGTGGTACTTTGCCACATCAGGGGAATGCAGAGGTAAGCCAAGAAACAATTAACAATGGTAGAGCTGTTATGTGTGATGCTGTGGAACTGTGTCGTATCGACAGTGGAGGAATACAGGAGGAAGTAATAAAACAATGAGTAAAGTGTATCCTTCATGGAATGTAAATACCACATTAGTCTCATCTAGCTTTGCCAACCTAGGGATGACTAAACAAAGTTAATGATTTTTTTATGCCAATATCCCTGTGGAACACACTACCTAAAAACATACGTGATGCCTGTTCCTTAAAATTATTCGAACATAGCCTCAAGACATACCTTTTTACATCTAAATTAGCATCTCTTCTTCTTAATCCCTCCGCGCCTCTAAATAGGCGACTAGAGAGCAGGTGTCTTTTTAAATCATATGTATTNCTGAAGTTCTTCCTGGACATCTTCCAGACCGTTCTGTGTGAGAACCCCCGATTGAAGGGTGTGACAGACTACTCTGCCAGACTGTCGATCATCATCAAGGATCTCTTCCAGGTAAGCACTAGTCCAGTCCATTTTATGAGGTTGATCCTTTTGAAGGCCTTCAGAGATGTAACTTGGATTCAAGGTTATTCTGTGTTCAGGGAGCTTGGATGGCCAATCAGCACTGGAGTTTCCTTTTGTGACATTTGAATCCAATGTTATGTTGGTAGTTGCAGGGTAATAATAATAATATTTCGGATTTATATAGCGCCTTTTCGGTCAGTATTGACTGGTCAAAGCGCTTCCGATATTATTACCCGGTCACTGGATGGCAATTCAAGCCTTAGCATCTAGGCAGCCAAATAGGCGCTCACATCATATCGGACAATGTGCTGCTGTGTCCTACCGGTCCCCAATCAGGGTAGAAAATAGAATTATATCAGTGTACACTTCTGTATTGGAAAGAAAAAAATGAGAGTCGTTAGGCTCCCTCTAATGTAAAAACAATCCCCATTTTGGGTTGAATATATGTATGAAATATGTTGACTACAGAGGAACATTAATATCCTCTCAGAATACTTTGAATTATTTTCCAGAGTTACTGTATTGAAATTAGAATTCAATTAACTGTGGGTCTATTTCTATGTGTATTTCTTTTTGCTATCAGATCTCCTACAACCGTGTTGCCCGAGGTATGCTTCATCAAGATCATCTTGTGTTTGCCGTGGTACTTTGCCGTATCCACATCCGAGGAATGCAGAGGTAAGCCAAGAAACAATCCATTTACTGTGAACTGTGGTTCACTGTGGTACTGTGGTAGAAGTGTTATGTATGGTGGTGTGGTACTGTGCTGTATCCACATCTGCTGAATGCATAGGGAAATAACAAAACAATTGATTTACTGTGAACTGTGGTTCATTATGGCACTGTGGTAGAACTGTTATGTGGGATACTGTGGTACTGTGCTGTATCCATTTCCGAGGAATGTAGGGGTAAGCAGAGACACGTTCAATTCACTGTGAACTGTGGGTCACTGTGGTACTGTGGTAGAGTGTAATGTGTGATCTTGTGGTATAGTGCTGTATCAACATCCAGGGAATATGGAGGAAAGCCAAGAAACAATCAATTTAGTATGAACTTAGGTTCACTGTGGTACTGTGGTAGAAGTGTTATGTGAGTTGCTGTGGTACTGTGCTGTATCCACATCTAGGAAATGCATAGGGAAGTAACAAAACAATTAATTTACTGTGAACTGTGGTTCACTGGGGTACTGTGGTACAACTAGTACGTGTGATGCTGTGGTACTTTGCCACATCAGGGGAATGCAGAGGTAAGCCAAGAAACAATTAACAATGGTAGAGCTGTTATGTGTGATGCTGTGGAACTGTGTCGTATCGACAGTGGAGGAATACAGGAGGAAGTAATAAAACAATGAGTAAAGTGTATCCTTCATGGAATGTAAATACCACATTAGTCTCATCTAGCTTTGCCAACCTAGGGATGACTAAACAAAGTTAATGATTTTTTTATGCCAATATCCCTGTGGAACACACTACCTAAAAACATACGTGATGCCTGTTCCTTAAAATTATTCGAACATAGCCTCAAGACATACCTTTTTACATCTAAATTAGCATCTCTTCTTCTTAATCCCTCCGCGCCTCTAAATAGGCGACTAGAGAGCAGGTGTCTTTTTAAATCATATATATTATTACTATCAATGTTATTTTCAACCACAGTGAGAGAGACTACAACCAGGAGTTTGAGCACTTCCTCCGAGGAGCAGACCAGACCCTGCGCTCCACGCCCGTCCCTAAGATCGAGGGTCTCACCAATGACCAATCAGACTCCATGATGAGGCTTGCCAAGCTCCCAGCCTTCGAAGGCCTGCCAGACTTTGTGTCCTCTCGGAGCGTAAGTTTGAAACTCTATTTAAGATAACAGTTTTTCCGTTCTGTTTGCTGTGTTATTTTCAGCTAACTTTCCTTAAAATTAAGTGTTTCTAAGATGTATTTTGAGCCTTGTACAAATTGTTTGATTCATTTATTAATCATGTATGTTTAAGTTTATTTGTGAATTGATTAATGTATTTGCTTGTTTATCTATTCACTTTTGTTGATTGTCAAATTTTATTTGAGATTTAAACCACATGGCTCATAGAAATTGAACACTGAACACAACAGAAATATAAATGAAAAAAGCTAACAATAGTTTGCTCCTAGAATCTTTGCAGTGATGTATGTATTTCTTCCTCTAGTAAGTCTGTAATGAGTACCTCTTGTAACATTCCTTTTTGTATTGAATAATTCATTCTAGTCTGTTTCGGAGTTTGAGGCAAGTATTGGAGTATCCCTTGTAAAACTATCAGTAACATACTAGCAATATTAACCATAAATTTATTTTCATTTTTTTTTTAATGTACATATATAGCTGGAAATCATCTCATTCTCTTCCTAACCTTCAATATAATCAATAACAAATATTTTAATCTTCATTAGATATAAATCGCCTTTAAATTGACCCATACGTTGGCTCAATTGTTATAGCGCTTTCCTTACAACTAAGAGGTTAAGTCTTTGATTTTAGGCCACCGCAGACCAAAAGACTTTAAAAGATGTGATGAGAGTTGCTGCTACCTTATAGGGCCTATAATCTACATTGACACACACATAATTTCCATCTTTGAAAATGAAATATAGAGTTTACTTAAAAAATATCATTTATCATTTATCACTTATTATAAAATGTAACAATTTTATTTTTTTCTATGTACCGATTTATTATTTATCATATACTGACACAGCCCGGTTCCACATTCGGTGAATGTAGTTTTGTGGTCAGTTTATACAGTATATAATTTCATTTTAATTCATGCTTAGTATAGAATTGCTGCTGCATGCCTTATGTCAAATCATAGCATTAATTTTTAGTGTAAAAAAATTCTTTGATAATGGCAGGTTTAAAATGGTTGTAACCTTGGTTAAGAAAATTAGAAGAAAATGTTGGGAATTTATGTAGACATTGCTGGTTTTAGACTGAAGAACACCCCTTGGAAGTGTGTTTCATAACGCTGTAAAAAGGGCTACATACAACTTTATGCGTGACTGGTGATCCCTTATTGCAATTAATGATTTATGTTACTTAGTTAGCACTTGGAAAAAGGGTCCCCAGTTGTGCGGAGAGTCGAATGTACCTCTACAAACAGCTTTATGACACACAACTCGCATTGTATAAAATTTTCCATTAATGGTAGTTATGTTATGAATCGTTTATCAATATTGTTATGACAGTCAATCAGTATGAATCATGCTGTAGAAGTTATAATGTAATTAATTGTCAGTTTTATGCAACAGGGCCCTTGGTAGCCATGATCTTGAATATTTTAAGACAAGCATATTCATAGAATTAGATAAAATTTGACAATACGTATCAGAAGTAATTCCGGATAATTTGCAGAAATGTTGAAATGCAAATAGGACATTAATAGTTTAGAAAAAGCATACTGTATACATACTGTATAACGAGAGTGACATACATGTATTATTAAGGAGCGGAACAGGGTGACACAAATAAGAAGAGACGGAGGATGATTTTGATGATGGTGATAATGAGGAGGAAAACATTATTTCGCTAGGGATTAATGAGGGGAAGTAGTATATATATATAGAGAGAGAGAGAGTGGTGATGGAGATGGCAATCATTGGTGCTAGATGATAGAAATGATGGTGATGGTGTTTGGTAGTATAGACGGTGTTGGGAATCTTCTAGGTAGTAATTAGAGAAGCGATGTGCATACTCGACAACTTTTTTCTTACTTTCATCTTATTATACATTATGAAGAGATCCGTATACATCTATTAATTCAATTCCTCTTTGTCATACTTATAACAACAGCTTGTATAATTACGATGCAATAATACTCGAAGCTTTTAATGATTGACTCCACTGTAAAATTATTAGCAGAGATAGTTGCCAACCAGACTTTCAAAGATTTTAGTGATTCCTGGGGCCTGTAACATAAAAGATGCAATTAAACTTACGATAAATATTCATCGTAAGTCTATGGCAAAACATGTACCAAAGATATACGATTAATTGCAAAATTTATTGTATCTCTGTTATGTTACAGGCCTCTGATATGATAAAATTGGTATAAAAACTTTTGGGAAAATTGGCAGTTATGCATGAATACAAGAGCAAATCTAGAATAGTTACTACAAGAGAATAAATATCTTTAAAAAAAAACATATTAGCATAATTTCATTTTCCTTCCACTCTTTACCTAGTTAAGCAATTATACCTTTGCGCTGCTATCATAATTCACAACCAATCTGGAATGTTCATGTAGGGGATTTTTATATAAATTTAGGAATAAACCTGAGAAAATATGAAAGTTGGTTCGCAATTGATGAAATTCTATTATGTGGTTTCCTGAGAGAAGATGGTCGATATTAAAGGCAAAGACAGACAGATTTTTCTATTTTATATAGGAAAGGTACTTATATCAAAATAAATTGAATTACATGAATGTAATTTGCTTGCAATAAAAATGGTCTTCTCACAGCAATTTATGTAAGGGGGGATAATTTCAAGTTGTTTGTTGTCTATACATGTAGGATTTAATATCAAGTCAAGTGATAATATATTGAACAGGAATTTATTGTCACCTTGATTGTCTTTTGCCTGTAGGACTTCACCAAGTGGATGAACTCCAGGAACCCCGAGCATGCGATCCCACAGTGCTGGAAGGAGGCCACACCATTCAGTAAGTGATGAGTGAGGGGGTGGTGGTGCTGGTGGTGGTGATGATGATGATGATGATGATGATGATGATGGTGTTTGGTAGTATAGACGGTGTTGGGAATCTTCTAGGTAGTAATTAGAGAAGCGATGTGCATACTCGACAACTTTTTTCTTACTTTCATCTTATTATACATTATGAAGAGATCCGTATACATCTATTAATTCAATTCCTATTTGTCATACTTATAACAACAGCTTGTATAATTACGATGCAATAATACTCGAAGCTTTTAATGATTGACTCCACTGTAAAATTATTAGCAGAGATAGTTGCCAACCAGACTTTCAAAGATTTTAGTGATTCCTGGGGCCTGTAACATAAAAGATGCAATTAAACTTACGATAAATATTCATCGTAAGTCTATGGCAAAACATGTACCAAAGATATACGATTAATTGCAAAATTTATTGTATCTCTGTTATGTTACAGGCCTCTGATATGATAAAATTGGTATAAAAACTTTTGGGAAAATTGGCAGTTATGCATGAATACAAGAGCAAATCTAGAATAGTTACTACAAGAGAATAAATATCTTTAAAAAAAAACATATTAGCATAATTTCATTTTCCTTCCACTCTTTACCTAGTTAAGCAATTATACCTTTGCGCTGCTATCATAATTCACAACCAATCTGGAATGTTCATGTAGGGGATTTTTATATAAATTTAGGAATAAACCTGAGAAAATATGAAAGTTGGTTCGCAATTGATGAAATTCTATTATGTGGTTTCCTGAGAGAAGATGGTCGATATTAAAGGCAAAGACAGACAGATTTTTCTATTTTATATAGGAAAGGTACTTATATTAAAATAAATTGAATTACATGAATGTAATTTGCTTGCAATAAAAATGGTCTTCTCACAGCAATTTATGTAAGGGGGGATAATTTCAAGTTGTTTGTTGTCTATACATGTAGGATTTAATATCAAGTCAAGTGATAATATATTGAACAGGAATTTATTGTCACCTTGATTGTCTTTTGCCTGTAGGACTTCACCAAGTGGATGAACTCCAGGAACCCCGAGCATGCGATCCCACAGTGCTGGAAGGAGGCCACACCATTCAGTAAGTGATGAGTGAGGGGGTGGTGGTGCTGGTGGTGGTGATGATGATGATGATGATGATGATGATGATGGTGATGATGGTAATGATGATGATGATGAGGATGAAGATTATGCTGAGGAGGAAGAGGAGTGGGAGGATGATGATGATAACGTTGTATATAGTGGTGATGATTATAGTGATGATGATGGAGGTCATGATGGTGGAGGTGATTAGAATGGTGGTGATGAGGATGATGATGAAGATTATGCTGAGGAGGAAGAAGAGTGGGAGGATGATGATGATAATGTTGATTATAGTGGTGATGATGATGGTGGTCATGATGGTGGAGGTGATTAGAATGGTGGTGATGAGGATGATGATGACAATGGTGGTGGTGGTTGTGATAACAGTTTATGTTGGAAATGATGTTATTGTGTTGTATCATTATTGCAATTTTATCAAGATTTTTCTTTCATTCAATCTAACAGCTGGCATCGGTAAAGCCCTCCATCACCTGCTCCTCCTCCAAGCGTTCCGCCCGGATCGTCTACTCGCATCAATGCAGCTCTTTGTCAACGCTGTCTTTGGAGAGCAGTTCCTCCATGCAGCAGAAGTTGAGATGGACCTGGCCAATGTTGTTGAGTCTGAGGTATGAGCATCATACTTTACTTTTGTGAATATAGAAATTGGATGGAAGTGACAGAGAAAAGAAATTAGAATAGGAATCACCAAACAGCTGAACTTATGAAATAAAGCACATGGTTATTGTTTTCACAATTTCAATTATGAGAGTATATTTGGTTCAGCTATTTGGTAGTTCATGCTTTAATTTCATTCCTAAAGCATATTCCAGAAGTTTTTGCATCTCTGGATACAGTCAGAACTCTGTTTTCCAGCTTACCTTTAGTCTTATATGCATACATTTGCAGGTGACACTATTGGTAATTGCGAATATGTGCAACTGTTGAATGCAAGTTGAGCATTGTCAGCATTAGCTAAGCGTATTCCCTGCAAATTAATATGCATATGGACTATGGAACCAATTTATTTTATGTTGGGCATATATATGTCATTCTTCTTCTTCTTGAATCATTGCCCATTAATATTAACAAATAACATTTCAATTTATTGTTGACTGCACTTTTTGGCACTAGGGGTTAGTATCTCTTTTATTTAGGATGTTAATAAGTATGATAAAATGGAAATGTTTTGCAGAATTTGTGCAGTTTTCTATAGAAATTTATTATGCTTTGTTTGTATTTATTCAGCTGAAGAGCAATACTCCTGTTCTGATGTGCTCCGTTCCTGGATATGATGCTAGCTGGCGTGTGGATGACATGGCTGCTGAGCTCAACAAGACCATCTCCTCCATCGCCATTGGTGAGTTTTCATCCTTTGTTCGTACTCTTGAAGGAGGGTGATGGTGATGGTGGTAGTTGTGGTGTTCATTGTAATTATGATATTGACATTTATATAGCGCTCTTACAGAAATATGTATCACAGCGCTTTACAGTATTGTGTAACTTAATTGAATATTTTTGATTACCTATAAGGATGATGATGGTGATGTTGATGATGATGATGATGATGATGATGATGATGATGATGATGATGATGATGATGATGATAGTGGTGGTGGCGGTGGTGGTGGTCATGATGATGATTTTGATGAACAAAAGTCATCACAAGAATATATATGATCCTCTCCGTAGAACATGTAATTGCTAATCAAAGGTCAATATCAATTTTGTGAAATTTAATGATGGAACTTCCTCCAAATCTCTACCTCTACCAGGTTCCGCTGAGGGTTTCAGTCAGGCTGAGAAGGTGATCAACTCCTCAACCAAGACAGGAAAGTAAGTTGAATGTCAGTCCATTGCTATCTTCCATCATGTAAAACATCTTCCACAGATTCCTATTCATCTTTTGCTTTCTCGCTGACAAATGCGTTCCTTTATGTGGCAAAGGAAATAGCTGTATCAAAATAAGTGCGCAATGTCAGATATTGCTCAGCGCTGTAGGAGATTTCAGAAACTCCTCATTATTCTGATACTCATGCTGTAGGAATTTTTATGGTTGTGACACGGCCAGTTTAATATATCAAAGTTATGTTACATAGGTTTCCTAAATTCTTTGATATTTACCCTTCAAACTACACTTGTCAAATTTCTTACAATTTTCTGAACAAACAAGACAAACTACATGAACATAAATATATATAGATCATCACCACTTTGTAACTTTTAAAAATTCAGAAAGAATCACCTATGCATTTGCTGCTGATAGTAATAATAATTTAATTCATTATAGGTGGGTGATGCTGAAGAATGTCCATCTTGCTCCGCAATGGCTGGTTCAACTGGAGAAGAAGTTGCACAGTCTCTCACCGCATCCAAACTTCCGTCTTTTCCTCACTATGGAGATCAATCCAAAGGTTTGTCACCCCTCATCTCTTTACAAAAATGATGTTATTTGTTAGAAAAATTTGCCATCAAGCATGAGCATTGGTAAGAGAGGGTCATGTGATTATCTCTTAATTTTTACTGGATTATGGTGGATTGGTGATGCTGAAGAACGTCCATCTTGCTCCACAATGGCTGGTTCAACTGGAGAAGAAGATGCACAGTCTCTCACCGCATCCAAACTTCCGTCTCTTCCTTACCATGGAGATCAACCCCAAGGTTTGTAATTAAAAAGCACAAAAATCATCCAATTGATATTCAAGCAGTACCTGCTGCTATAACACGAATCGAGCCCACCACTACCATCGGCTCTCGGTGGTCTAGTGGTAAGACACCTTTCTCGTCATCAGGATATTGTGGGTTCAATTCTTACCTGAGAGTGCCTATGAATTTTGTTCACAGCTTCTCAGTAAAGCACTGTCAATCAATGTTTATCCATGTTGGGATAAGGCAAGAATTATTTAAATTATTTGTCAACCCAACACAAAAATCATTCAATTGATACTGAAGAGATTTCTTTGCCTATACTGCTTATTATTACGTAGATTTTACGAATAATGTTGAATTGTTTGATTAGAAAACATTATACATTTAATGAAATCTATGTACATTCTTCCTTGGGTATTGGGATTATAATGGTGATAATGATGGTGTTTGTGGTAGTTGTGACGATGATGATGATGATGATGATGATGATGATGATGATGATGATGATGATGATGATGATGATGATGATGATGATTGTGATGATGGTGATGGTTATGACGATTATAGTGATTGCGACAGTAACTTATTTAAAGCCCAATGTAAAAGAATGTACAAGCAGTCCGTGAATGTTGACTGGTCTTTATTGATAATGTTTGGGCTTTGTAAAAATCATCCTCCTAATATCTAAAGGAGAGCTGTTAATTTGTTTGTTTGTTCCACTACTCCTCCCAGATCCTTGGGGGATCTTGACCAAACTTGGTGGGTGTATGTAGGGGAACCCCAGAATTGCCCTTGAGGGGTTGGTTTTGTGAGAGGTCAAGGTCACTGGGGTCAAAGGTCAATTTTTCATATCTCCGGACTCCCTGGACCAATTTGGACCAAACTTGATGGGTGTATGTAGGGGAACCCCATAATTGCCCTTGAGGGGTTGGTTTTGTGAAAGGTCAAGGTCACTGGGGTCAAAGGTCAATTTTTCATATGTCCGGACTCCCCGGACCGATTTGGACGAAACTTGGTGGGTATATGTAGGGGAACCCCAGAACTAGCTGTCCTTGCGGGGTTGGTTTTGTGAAAGATCAAGGCCACTGGAGTCAAAGGTCAATTTTTCATACCTCCGGACTCCCTGGGCCGATTTGGACCATACTTGGTGGATGTATGAATGTTGGCCCCAAGATTGCCCTTGAGGGGTTCGTTTTTCAGAAAGGTCAAAGGTCAAGGGGTCAAAAAGTCATATTTCCATATCTCTGTTCTCTCTTGATAGCTTTCAACAAACAAAAAGTCATATTTCCATATCTCTGTTCTCTCTTGATAGCTTTCAACAAAACTTGACAGTTAGGGGGCGCTTGGGCGCTTGGGCAGCCACAAATGATAAATGAACCCTCCCCATCTCGCCCTTAATTCACACACANTTTCCATTGGATTTGTACACAAAACCAGGTTTTTGAGCAATTTTGGGCTTGACAAATTTTTTTCGAAGGGGCGTGGCTTCGCGACCTTACACGCGGGCGCGCTAAATTTGGTCTCAAAAGTTGCGCGATAAGTGAAAGAAAAAAGTCATAAAATTTTCGGGCCGTAGCATTTCACGTTGCGGACTTACGGCGCGAAGCGTCCAGGGGGGGGCCATTATGGCCCCCCCCCCAGGTAAGTTAGGGTTAATGATAGGTAAGAGACGGTCGGAAAGAATGAGCATAGGTAAGAGAGGGTCATGCAATTATCTTGTAAATAAGAAATTTACATGAAAATTGTTTTCTAGGGAGTCGAGAGTGGTGGTCTTATGGACAGGCTGTCTTTATATACAGGAGGTCGCTAAAGCAGGTCTGGCTGTATTTGTTTGGAAAGAATAGTTATCAACCACTTAATGATAATTTGGTGTTAATGGCTTGATATAAATGGTTAAGAAATATAGGAATGTTGATTTTTTTGTGCTTTACCGATAAGAACACTTGGGCCTTTGAATACTTGCTAGATCTTCATGTATCTAAATGAAACTTTAAAATGATGCAATTTAAATCATAATAAGACATTTATTTTCACACTTTTGATTATTTGTTTGTTTGCAGGTTCCAGTCAACCTGCTGCGTGCTGGACGTATCTTCGTCTTTGAACCTCCCCCAGGTGTGAAGGCCAATCTTCTGAGGACATTCAGCACTGTCCCAGTCTCCCGCATGAACAAGGTGATTTTCATAACCTCTTAATCATAGGCGGATCCATGGGGCCTAAATGTGCAATTATACCATATATTATTGTAAAAAAAAATTGTAAATCAATGAGAGCCTACTACTAAACTGCAAAGACAAAATGGGGCTCAAACTTTTACTTTCCATGAGGCAGCCCGTAATGTAATATATGTAGAAGAGAAGCAATTCAACAGCAAAGCCTATTACTACATCTTCTCCTCAAATTTGCAGCAGTATATTTTTTTTTCATTTTGTTTCTACTGTATTCCAATTAGCTATTAGTCAATTGTCTCTCCAGTTGCCAAAAAAGTGTGTTGAAAAGATAAACCTGTCAATTTATATGGTATAATAGTACTTCATTATTTACAATATGTTGTCAATTTAATAATTTTTACAAAATTTTTCTGATTATTCTCTTCATAGAAATTCCATTCATCAAACGGCAAATTATTAGACTATCAAATATTGTGCAGATTTTTTCCTCTTTCGGCTGATGTATGGAATATATTTCTTAAGAGTCCTAGGTCAAGGCTTATTGAATTAAAACATGAAAAATCATTAAGTCACAACTTTGTTTCTATTTTCCTTGATAGGCTCCTAGCGAGAGCGCTCTCCTGTGCTTCCTGTTGGGTTGGCTGCATGCGATCGTCCTAGAACACTTTTTTTCCACCCCTCCCTTTGCTAGTGTATCTAGTTATTGAATCAAGACACAACATGTATTCAATCATCCATAAATTGTCCAAATATCTCATGAAGTACATTTTGTATTCTTGTTGACAGGCTCCTAGCGAGAGAGCTCGCCTCTACTTCCTGCTGGCTTGGTTGCATGCCATAGTCCAGGAACGTCTAGTCTACAGCCCCCTTGGATGGGCCAAGAAGTACGAGTTCAGCGAATCAGATCTGCGCTGCGCTTGTGACACTCTCGACATCTGGATTGATACTGTTGCCAAGGTAATAGCCCAAAGTCTGTATGTGACTTGGGCATCTCCTGTCATTTTTGTTTAGCAGTATTTAAAATATTAGTGTGGTCTACAAACCACTAGGATGGGCAAAAAAGTACGAGTTCAGCGAGTCAAATCTGCGCTGCGCTTGTGACACTCTCGACATCTGGATTGATACTGTTGCCAAGGTAATGTAGTCTGTGGAAAGACTGTACTTTTTGTGTAGCAGCATTAATATGTTACTAATATCTACAAACCAATATTATGGGCAAAAATGAATGACTTCAGTGAGTCCAATGTGCACTGCGCTTGTAACATGCTAATCATGTGTATTGATACTGTTGCCAAGGTAATGAATAAAAAAAAATTAGTACATGGTGACTCATATTTTTATTCAGCAGTATATAATTGTTAGGATATCTTAATGAAAATTTGTAGGAATTTCAAGGTGTTTCATCTTTTTTTACAAAGATAGAAGTGCTTAATCCTGCTAAAACACTGCCTCATTTGAGAAACTATTCGGGCAATTTTCAAGTCAATGCAGTAGATAAGTAGACTGTGAAAAGAATGGATCGTCATCAGCTTATCCACATTGCCTTATAATTTGTCGTATAAAATGATGGATGTATTATGGTACTCTGAAGGATCTCTTTTGAGCCATTCAGTATTCAACATAGACACCAACAAATTGTTATTCTTTTATTCCAGGGTCGCTCCAATCTGCCACCCAACAAGGTCCCATGGGACGCCATGAAGACCCTCCTCTCCCAGTGCATCTACGGAGGACGCATTGACAATGACTTCGACCAGGTAAGATTATTTTCTCCATCATACTGTGGATCCAAATTACATTCATCAAATCAATGTGCACAAAACTTTCTGTTATGCACATTGGCAAGACGGCTGATTTTACTTGACATGTTCATCTCGACCATTATTTTTAAAAGCCCATCCTCACCAATTTCCTGTTTCTTTGTTTCTTTAGGGCTTTCTATTCAACCAACTGACTAAACTTTTGGTTCAATTTTCGGGGATCTCTTTAATGACCAAAAAATGAAAATGTTGATGTGTCTGATATGTGAGTCCTCATTATAAATATTCTTTCCATTAACCCTAATCAGGCCGGGCTTTTTGAGCAATGCCTCAGCCGGGGGGGCTTGCGGCATACTCTACCAGAATGTATGGTTACTTTTTCAAAAAAATTGTTGAAATAATTAAATATGCTAATTTATGCATAAAATAAGTTTTGGGCTCTTAATCACTAATTAAATCTCCAATTGAGCTGATTTNCATTTCCGATTTGCATCAGCAGTTCTCACAGGTTTAAACATTTATCCCTGAGGAGGATCCACAAATTGATCCACCTTACAATTACAAGATTCATTCGGGAGCTAATTCTTGTACATATATGTTCACCCCATTTTATAATAATCTTTGGAATTATCTTAACAAATTTACAGTCAAAGATTTTCTATACTTTTAAAGCTGATCTGTTACAAGTGTTACTTGGATTTAAGTTTCTTTGTCATTTTCTCTCTTTTCATTTTGATTGTTTTTCAAAGAAATTTGTCACAGGCATTATTTGCATCATAAAAAGTCAAACTATAAATGAAAAATAATTTCTTAAAACCATACATTTTAAGATTTTTGTGATGTGGATTTATTTCCTGCACCCAAACATGGTGGGGAATAATTCTACCCCAGCTTTTTAAGATCAAGTCAAGTTTGAATAGATCTTCAAGTGCTTCAGTTCCATACATATTCAGACTTTCATTTTTATCTATGATAATACAATTTTGTCTTCACAGTCGTGAGCAGTTTGTCCAGTGGGTGGAAGCCCTCCCTGACAACCAGACGCCATCATGGCTTGGACTGCCCAACAATGCTGAGAAACTCCTACTCACTACACAAGGTTTGTCAATAATTTGTAAACACTTTCAGAATGAATGAATCAAGTCAAAAAAGAGTTTCTATTCTAGCAGAATCTTAATTATAAGCAAAATGACAAGGAAATGAAGTTTATAGAAAAAGCTAAACGAGGAGACGGAGAAAAAGAAAGATCGGGATGTGAACGGCAGCCAATCACAGAGCAAGGAGGGAAGAATACAGTAACTCCAACGCTTGAACAAAAGAAGAATGACCAGCTGTAGGAGAGCTTGGGACAAAACAATGAAGGGATTAGAGAAGTGTGAAAGTAGAGAGGGGTGAAGGGAAGGGGAGAAAGCCATGTAGAAGACTGTAGGTAAACATAGGTGACCCATGCAAGAAAAGATTTGAGAAAATATAGAAAGAAAACAAAAGGAAAATTAGATGAATAGGTAAAGACAATGGGGTGTGGAAAACCAACAGAGAAAATTGGGAAGGGTGGGGGGGGGAAGAAAAAGGAAGAATGTAGGGAAGAGAAATGTGAACAGTGTGTAGAATGCCAATAGTGAAAAACATGAAGGGATGATAAAACAAACAAAACAAAATATAGACTACAGGCAGGAAAACAGGGAGGAAAATGGGCAGAAAGTAGTAAGCAAAAACCAAAGTTAGTCATTTCCCTCTTGGATGTCGAGGCCGTGAGGTTGAATGGTGAGAAGACGTCTCATCCAGAGTTTCTCTCTGCTCATGCGGACAGTATCAGGATGGGTACCTAAGGATTCAATGCCCTGTAGAATCATGTCAGAGATAGAATGGTTAGGAAGGTTGAAATGGTTACCAACCGGGGTGTTGAGCTCGACATCCCTGTTGGTAACCATTTCAACCTCCCTAACCATTCTATCCCTAACCATTCTATCTCTGACATGATTCTACAGGGCATTGAATCCTTAGGTACCCATCCTAATACTGTCCGCATGACAAGAAGTTTCAGCAGTTCTCTTTATTTAATGAATGAATCAAGCGGCTGATATTGCCAAAAAAATGACTGATGAGCACATGTACTATTATTGGATGATTTGCAGAAATCCAGGAATGTTCGATAGATCAGACATTAGAATGTGAATAGCCTAAAAGCTCCGACTGCTTGTGTTTTTCCATGATATCGAACATAGCAATAGAAACCTTTAAATTAGTCATTTATTTGGAGTAATAGCTCATCAATATTTTTTAATCTTTGGCTATATCCAGAATTAGTGAAAATGATGTTGGCAGTGTGCATTGACTACTCTCGGCCTAAGGGCGATTTTAACATTTTGTTTTCATCCAATTAATTTTTATTTGTGGTTTGAAAGAGGTGAAACAGAGAAATAGACGAAATGCCAAAATTTATCTTGCAAACATTTGATGAATAGAAAATGCTAACAAACAAAATTCGACCAAAAGTTAGCAAAACTCCTTAAATTGGCGATGCAGTCAATGAAGAAGAAAATCTAGGGTTGCCAAATTTTGTAAGAAGAAGTGATTCAAATTCTACAATTCTACAATTATTAATAGTTTCATAATGAAATATTAATGTTTTGTTATTAATAGGAACAAGTCTGATTGGAAAGCTGCTGAAGATGCAGACCCTTGAAGATGAGGAAGACTTCATGCAAGGGAGCACTGGACAGGAGGAGAAGGAGCAGAAAGATCGTCACTCCTCTGACGGTCGTCCCGCCTGGATGAGAACCCTCCATGCTTCTGCTTCCAACTGGCTCTCGCTCATCCCGAAGGTAGGCGTTATTGATTGTTGTTTTTTTTTTTTTTTTGTTCTTATTTGTTCTTTTATTGACTTGTTGATTGACTTGTTGATTGATTGGTTAATTGGAAGGCTAGTTGTTAGAGAAGCCCTACTGGTATGCACATTCTCCATGCCTCTGCATCCAAATGGCTCTCGCTCATCCCAAAGTTAGGTGTATTTGATTAGCTATTAATGGATTTATAGATCAATGGTTTAATTGATCGATTGATTGTTTGATTATTTGGTATTTGTGAAAATAAAAGTCCAGCAAAAATTTCAGCTTATACAGTTTTCAAGAATTTATTCAACTTAAAAATTAAGTTTCATTTGAGAGATAAAATGTGATTTTAATTTTAAGTTTCTTGTGTTTATTTCCAACCAGAAATTGACCCTACTGAAGCGTACCGCTGACAACATCAAGGATCCCTTGTTCAGATTCTTTGAGAGAGAGGTAACTTACAGTTCATTGAAGATTGTTTATAACAAGTAGTTGGAACTTAACCCATTGGCCACGGGAGCCAGATGGCCTCTGCCCAAAGTATATGGGAATATAAAAATTCAATAATCAACGTGTTAGGGCATTATTTACTCATTACCAGTTATTTTGTTTTTTCCAACGTTATGGAATAGTGATGAAGGGGTTTTTTTGTACTCTAGATATCACTGTAAATCAATGAAGAGATACAAAGATTAGCAACCATATATTACAGTGCTCCATTTGCAGTTTTCAATACATCCTAGTGTCGGTGTTCGATCCGAGCAGGATTTTAATCATAAGAAAAATTACAAGGAAATGAAGTGAAAATATTATTGAATAAGCAGTTTCAGCCATTCTCATTATCTATCTAAAATTATTCTTGTAAAAGAAACAAATTTATTAAACTACACTTGAATTACAGCTTACATTCAAAATATGATGATGCAAAAGAAAAAACACTCTTGAAGACTAATTATTTAGATATGCAGCTCTTAAACTTTGGAACAAATTACCACTTTATATATGTAAGACAACCTCAATCACCAATAACTTTGTTTACAGGTCAACCATGGCAGCCAGCTGCTCATGGACGTCCGCAGCGACCTCAACGACGTCCTGGCCGTGTGCCAGGGCAAGAAGAAGCAGACCAACAACGACCGTGCCCTGATCGGCAACCTGGCCAAGGGCATGCTGCCCCGCCGCTGGAACCGCTATACTGTGCCGAAGGGGCTCACCGTCATCCAGTGGGTGTCGGACTTCAGCGACCGCATCAACCAACTGCAGAAGATCTCCACGGCAACAGCGTCAGCTGGCTCCAAGGAGCTCAAGGTACTTCTATTAAATTTCAACTTTGATTTTAATGAAAAGACAGCAATTTAATGAACAAAATAAAGAAATAAACTAAAGCCTTCTAATTGTGAAGTACTGATGAGGTATAGATAAGAAAGTTCACTCATGCATGTGAGTGAACTGAATTTCCTTTCAAACAATAAGTTAAAGTTAAAGAAGGAAATGATTATTTAAACATAACAAAATTTCGAGGAACTAAACTCCCTTCTATCATAGATGACAGTAGCAACTTTGGACTGAGAGGGGCCTGGCAGTGGCAAGTGAAATAACCATTTATTAGCCAGGCATTGTGAAATAGTTGTGTGATGATACAAAATGATGATGATCAGCCATTTACTAAACCCTTTTTCCCCTATATTCATGTGCACATATTTTGATGTATTTTAATTTGTTTTTGTTTTTTTTTCTCATCAGAACCAGTGTGTATGGCTAGGTGGACTGTTTACAACAGAAGCCTACATCACAGCCACCAGGCAGTATGTGGCTCAAGCCAATAGCTGGCCATTGGAAGAACTCTATCTTGAGGTAAGTCTATTTGGAGCTGGACACTCACTATTCTCAGACCAGTGGATACATTTTTCGCCTCAAGAAAGCTGTCCAAACCTCCATCTAAACCAAACTGTGGTTAGGTTGACTGATTACAGCAGAATACATCAAGGCTACTAGACAATTAGTGAGTCAAGCCAACAGCTAGACATGGGAAAAAAAACTCTGTCTGGAAAAAAAGCTTCTTGACAGGCCTCAGAGCAGTATTTATTTACATTTTTAACTATACTAAGGGCCATTAATATTCTTCCCTGATCCCTGTAAAGTCTGTGTTACTCACTAAAATAATGAAATATATAGAGCCACTCAAGCATTTTTATCCATTCTAAATGTGGACTTTTGAGCGTGTATTGTTCAATAATATACATAGAATTGATATCCAAAGTGTATTGGTCTTTTGATTTATATCAAATTCAATTTTTTCACATTAACTTTTCGTGTATTTTATTGTAACTATTTCTTCAATGATTTTATTTCTACTCATATAGGTGACCGTGTCAGATCCAGGCGGACAGCTGAAACTCGATGATTGCTCCTTAGCTGTTTCAGGTAAAAACAATGTCTCTGTCAAAATTTATGTCATCTATTAGGACAAAATTATTAACTTTGTTGGACATGTGTGATTTAGTTTTGAACCTTTCTACAAGTTCATTAGAAAAGACAGGTTTTTAAAATCTTTTAATGTGTTTTGCACAGGTACAGATCCAAATGGGAAGTTCCCCAATACTTATTTGTACATCTGCATGTGGGCAATTTCAGGAAAGTGACATGTCTGTTACGCAAAAAAAAAAAAGATTTATCTCTATAAAACTATTTAGAAACAGAGAGGCGTACACAATTTTTGTGACATATAGTACTGGTGACATACACATTCTGATTATCATAATTCATGTCGTCCCTATTTTACTCTGTTACTCATTATCATGCATATCATCATAACTGTATTCCAATTTTGTTTCAATATTTTAGGCCTGAAGCTGCAAGGAGCTGTATGCCAGCAGAACAAGCTCCATTTGAGTACAAGCATCTCCTCCGACCTGCCCCAGACTAGCCTGCGATGGATACACGTTGAGAGCGGCAGTACCCGCAAACTGGATGGCATGGTGAGTGTCTGTCCTATAACATAACAGATGCAATTCATGGCAGCTTGCCAGTTTGCTGTGACTCTCAATATACTCGGCAATCATATTCTGCTATTTATAATTGGTGTTCTTTGTCATCATAGTTTGTTTATAGCCCTGCTTTAAAGGTTAATTCTGTCACTGTTATGCGGCAATTCCATGAATGGTATTAAATTGTATAAGTATGTTCTGGTAGATGGATGAATGCACATTTGTATCTTATGCCGTGTATAATTGTTGACGTAAATTGATTTCAGTACCCTCTGTCAAGAATGGTTGTAGCAGTTTTCTGCCTATGAAATACACTTATTATATAATTTTTGATTATCCTTCCAGGTGAAACTACCAGTCTACTTGAACCAGACCCGAGCTGAACTGATGTTCACCCTAGACATGGTGATGGGCGGAGACTCGACCAATGACCTGACCTTTTACGAGAGGGGCGTGGCGCTCCTCTGCTCTGGTCTTTCCGCTTAAAGATGGATCTTCATTCTTTTCATTTTTTGATTATTGATTATTCAGTATATTCAGAAATCTAGAAATAAAAGCAAGAGAGAATAAAAGTCAAAATCATGAAAATAACAGCAAGAAAATTATTTGTATCATGATTATTACACACTTTCTCATGACGCAAATACAAACAGGGCATAATACAACGTCATGATAATGATAATGGTGACTACAAAATTATTCCTATTTTTATCAGTAATTATGAGACATTATCATATACAAAATCCAATACAAATAAATAATTATGTTTACAATATTTATATTGTACCAAGTTTATATTACAATTTGAAATCAATTCAAATTCCATACAAAGAAATTAAGTATAAGGTTACTTTATTGTATTCTTGTTGTTACCTAATGTATTTGACTATTGTGATCCAATTTACCAATTCATCTGTGATCAAATTAATGACGAAAATAGGAAGGTATGGTTAGATATGTCATCACTTCAATACATTCATCAATAAATTTTACAAACATGGTCATTATGCTTTCTTCTTTTAACCATATTATCTTAGACTTAGTGAAAAAAAAATTGTGATAATGTTGCTTATTTCTGGTCTTAACATAGCTTTATGAAGTGTGTATGAAGAATTATTATCGTTATCAATGGTAGATACTTATATAACCATCTAGCATATACCATTTAGTAGTGACAATGTGGTCCTTCATATTACATGTAATAACTAAAGTGTAATTTTATTTTAGTGTGAGAAGGGACTTTGAAAGGAATGTTCTGATTTAGATGTTATCTTTGTCAAATGGTAGCATTATGTGGATTATTCAAAAACTCAGAGTTAAGAATAACGCTAAAATTACAGACACTTCTAGCTGTATTTTGCATTATGTAGACCATCCTTGGGTTCAATACTTTGTTGCAAGCTCAGAAAATTCTGAATTATATTGGAGTTGGAAGGATGATTCTACAGATTAGAAAACAAAAATAGATTGCATTATTGATGCAAAGAATATGTGAAAGAAATACTACCTGAATGACGATATTTAATTAAATCAATGAAATTCAAAATTAACTAAAATTAAAAAGAACTATGTGGAAACCATGTATTTTTGCTTCAGTGTTACAATGCATTGTCTATTATGACAGATGTTTGGGCTATGACAGTGTTCTAGTGTTGAAAATTCTAAAAAGATTAATTGGAATGTAATTGTGTTACCACAATTCATTTAATATATGTATTATGACAGTAATCTATTCGAAGTCATTTATTCTCGTTCTTATCTTGAATCCATGTATCTTCAATCAATTGAAACTTCAATGAACTTAAAAATTTATAGTGGTTAATTCTTCTATCAGTGTGAAAAAGTAGAATTAAGTATGGTTGTTATCATGAGTGCATGAATTTAATCTTTAGCTTGTAGTGAATTAAATTGACATTATTTCCTTGCAAATAAATGTTAGTCTGGTAGTTCAATTACTTTCTCAGTGTTTTGTCTTTATTTTTTCTGTTTGAGTGTGTTACCTGTATAAAATTTTTGCCTCTGACATAAGGGGATATCAAACGATATAAAGATTGAAATGAACATTGTAATGACAATGATAATTATGTTGGTGATGAGATTATGGTTGTTGAGGAAAAGGTTGTAGTTGGAGTGATAGGGATGATGGTAAGGACAACAGAAATGGTGATAATGAGGTTGATGATGATGATGCTGGGGGGGGGGGGGG
>BQKZ01000704.1:57225-78485 GCA_036244855.1 Temnopleurus reevesii
ATGATGATGATGATGATGATGATGATGATGATGCTGATGATAAAGAATGTAATAGAAATATGATAAGGGCTCTGAATGGGATAAATATGGGTATTGATATTTCTGATGGTTGTAGAGATAAGAAGATGTATGGTCAGAGAAATAATGATTCTGATGATGATGATGATGAGGATGATAATGATGAGGTTGATGATGATGATATTAATAATAAAGTGAAGCACAAGAGCTCTGAAGGGGATGAAAATGGTTGATGATGAACGCAGTGATGGTGGAGGTGGTGATGTTAGGGGTCGTACTGAGAAACAATGATTTACGATGATGATGATGATGATGGAGGTTGCGTTGATGGTGATGATGGCAGTTGAGATGATGACGACATAGAATGATGACAGTGATGGTGGTGGTAGGGGTGATGATGATGATGGTGACGACATTGAATAGTGCAATGAAATATAATAAGGGATGCACAGGGGGCTGATCAAGGATTGGTCAGGGGTAGGAGAAGGTGGCTGAAACTTTCTCGGCTGAGCTTGAAAACAAAAACAAGTAATCACTTCCCTACTGTTTCTCCAGGTGAGGAGTGTGTGGAATCGCCCCCCCCCCCCCACCCCCTGGCTCTAAAGGGTTGGGTTGAGGTGATGATGTGTCTGGTCGCACTTATTTTAGAAATGATGATGATGATGATGATTAATAAAGATGATTGCTACCTGATGATAATGATTAAGGTGCATATGACATGTCTGATGATGATAACAATGATGATGATGATGATGATGATGATGATGACAACGACGACGATGATTGATAATGATTGCAAGGTGATGATAATGATAACGGTGCATATGGTAAGCTAATTGAAGAATTATAATAAGATTGGGACAGTATTGATGACGTGTGCCATTCCTCCATTTCTCATGGAAGTTTCTTCCCGCAGTCAAACTTTTGACCAATGACCGTGCGTGATTTTGGTCTCCGCGAGTGACCGAACTTCCGGGTTGAGCAGAAATTTTGGAGCAGACGGCGATCGGGAAGAAATTTCAGAAAATGGCTTTCTCAGACTCTACAATACTCCCTGGAAGTAACCATTCTTTGCAGGAATATAGAGTGAAGAACGTATGTATAATTTTTTTTATTATATATCTACAAAACGATTGAGAAATTCATGGAAAAATATGATTATTTCGAGAAAATTATTTATTGTAGTCCCATTAATAGTATTTTGTTGCGGTAACATGTTTCGTTTGGACACTTTCTAACTAAGTTCCGGGGCGGTATTATTCTGATAGCTTTCTTATCTCGGTGTCTTATCTTCATAAAAAAAAGACAGTGCTATGGTAGTCTTAAATCGGTATTCTGAAAAACTCTATTTTCTTTGTCTTATCTCTCTTAGTCTTAGGGCCCGCCTATCGTATTCTTTTCTTATCTCAGACAACCAATTCGGGGGATCGACTATAGTTGTAAGCTTTTCGCCGCTAGAGAGCGTGGATCAAATGCTTAATTTTGATTGGTCCACCCCTGACCTGACCTGGCGGGTATCGATTTCCGGTTGTGACGGGTACTTCCGGTATAAATTACATGCGCCACGTTCATTCCTTTCGCAGTTATACAATACACGGACAACTTCAATCTGAAACCAAATTTCATTATCATCTGTAATATTCCTTTGCTTTGGTGATTACATCAAACCACAGAACTCGGATGCATCAAACAGTGAACGTGGCGCATGTAATTTATACCGGAAGTACCCGTCACAACCGGAAATCGATACCCGCCAGGTCAGGTCAGGGGTGGACCAATCAAAATTAAGCATTTGATCCACGCTCTCTAGCGGCGAAAAGCTTACAACTATAGTCGATCCCCCGAATTGAAATCAATGTTCCACTCCTCTCTCAACTCAAGCTCATTAACCAATGAAAATATTAGCTAAAGCCCCTGCGCAACACAGTTTCAATACGCTGAAATACTTTGCGTACTGCGCGCTAGCAAATTAATTGTCCAAATTATCACGTGTGATATTCATTCTGTTGCATCAAAACGCAGGTAAACAAAATTCATACAAATTCTAACAAAAGAACTTTTTGAAAGTCTGTATTGGTCTTTCATAATCAGACATTCATTTCTTAGCATGATCTATTCCCTAATAAAGTTTACTGCAAGAAATATTGCCGCCATGGTGGAGATAAGACAGCTAGGAGGTGTCCTAAATCTCTATGCGAAGTAATACGTTAGAAAAGATGAGACAAAATCCCATTATGGTGGTCCCATCGACCAAGGATCGATGAACAGGCATTTTATCTTACAAGCATCGTTGGATAAAGTAAAGTAAGTAAAATATAAGACACTTTTCAGAATACCAATTTATATTATCTCTCTTGTGCGCAATATGTTGCGCGCTGCATTTTTGTGGCGCGCAGAGGAAATAAGACAAAAGATAAGACAAAAGTTAGGATACCAAGATAAGACAGCTTCTAGAACAGCAATTTAAAGATTAGATAATATTTTGAGATAAGACACCTACAAGAATACCGCCCCAGGATATGTTTTTGCCTGTAGGCTATGGTTTGGTCAGCAAAATGTGGAAAATATTAGTCACTGAGCAAGATTGCATTCGCTCATCAACTCTGTGTCAAACGTTAATCCTTTGATAATATGAAAATGAAACTTACAATGGGATGCACATAATTAATATGAAGGGCTCAGAAGATCATGGGTCAAGGAAATGATGGAATATAATTAGAATTCACAGATAACTGAAGCGTTTCGCACAATACTTTGATATAGTTCACAGCCAGTTCATGATCGGCAGAAAAATCCATCTGTTTGGAGTAGTTGTTAAACAATTTCTGACATTGAATTGTCTCCTCCATGCAACAATGGAAGTCGCCCCAACAGCGCATGTAGTACCAACATTCATAGTAATATACTGTGCCTATGTCGGTAACTCGCCTGATACACCAATACACTTGCTGCATAGGGCGACTTCTATCGTTGTATGGGGGAGACAGTTCAAAACTGTTATGTATTTCAAACAATCCCGCTCATAGGAAGTTTCAGCTCAGCAAACAAAGGGTTAGACACCTTTGTCGTTAAAATGATCATGAACTTGCTTCAAGCCTGGTGAGATGCGCTGTATGCCATTGTGTACGTTTCCACAACTACTGTGGTGGCAAATTACAAAGACGTTTCTGCTGTTTCACTAATACACTGCAAAAACCATTTCATTTCACAATGCTTTAGGCTGGAAAGTTATTTTCCTTAAACAATAGCTTACCACCATTAAACTTTGCCTTAAAAGCACACCTCTTTCTTAACAGTTTCATGGAATCTATCACTTGGGGCCTGTAACATGAAAGAGATACAATTAATCTTGCAATTAATTGCATCTCTCTAATACACATTTTGCCATAGACTTGCGATAGATATTTATTGCAAGTTTTATTGCATCTTTTATGTTACAGGCCCCAGGTGTATTATTTCATGTAATCAGTATTTCAATTATGTCTTTGTAAATTAGTAGTTCAATTATGTCTGTGTAAATCATTGTTTTCTGTTGAGCGCGATGAGCGTCAGAGCCTGGCGGATACTGGCGCTATATAAGTATTCATATTATTATTAATTAAAACATTCTACTGCCACTTCTTGTTTATCTTTAATCCTCTTCCCTAGGCTCCAGATGTTGCATATTACATTCCAAATTTTGTCACAGAAGAAGAGAGCAAATACCTAATGCACCAAGTGAGTATTTTGATTCATTTCAATCTTTTTGGATCATAACTCAAAATAGGGTAATCAAAAGCAAATTTCTGCTTAAAACAATTTTTATAGGCGAAAACTTGCTTTCAAGTTTCAATAAGTTTGTAATTATTTGGACGTCACATTTAATTCAGACATCTGAGACAGTAAACCTCTAGGATAATTGCAAGAAGTTGTATATGATTATACTCAACTGGTTTTTCTTTACAGTGTAGCATCAAATTATGTGAAAGATCTTTCAGCTTGAAAGTACGTATTTATATCTATAAACTGAGACATGTTGATTATTTTTGTTACAGGTGTATGCTGCCCCAAAACCAAAGTGGACACATCTTTCAAACAGACGTCTCCAAAATTGGGGTAAATAATCCTTGCACTTTGTATCAACATTCAATTTTTATCATTTATATCCTTATATAATTTCTTCTTTCTTTACATGTCATATCAGAATTTGTTGTTAATGCTGTTGGGAAAGTTGGGTATATTAAAAAAAGTGCAAATTTGGATAGCTGTCAAGAGAAAGAGACTGACCTTTGGACATGGAGCCCTATACAGTTCCTATAGAAACAATCAATATCTAATAATCATTTTATTTATTTCGAAATAGTATTATTATAGATAGTATTATAAAGATTGATGTCTTGAAACATCTTTTTTAAATCATGCAGAGACTATTTTTTGTAAATTATTTTGTACTATTAGAGACAGTGGAAGGAAATGTCACTGTGTTTTTCAAATACCAAATATTTCCATCCTGATGTGTATTTTCCTCTTATCTTTCCCATTTCTTTCAAGGTGGTCTTCCTCATCCTAAAGGAATGATTGCAGAGGCACTCCCAAAGGTATGTTAGAAAATAATGTCAATTCTCACTATCGACAATATGCGATATAAAGCAATATCTCACAATGCCATCGATATCCATCCATTGAAGTTGACAAGGTGACTTCCGGTTTGGGAAGCTAATGTACGTGCTACGTCTGTCTTTTTTGGACAATCGCTGATTTTTCTTTCTTATATACCATCGGAGGTACTTGGTGCTGCATCAAAGAAACAAACCAGTCCATGGTGTATTGATAGTATAACCGGAAGTGGACATCCCGACTCACATGATTTGTTTATAATGAAAACTACAAAGTGTCATCTACGATTCTTGTTTTCCTTTTATCATCATTGCCAAGAATTTGACAGTGGATGTATTGCCCTCTGTATTATCTTTTTTTTTCCAGTGGCTAGAGGTTTATTCCAAGAACATTTCAGAACTCGGGGTGTTTGGTGATCATATACCAAACCATGTACTTGTCAATGAATATCAACCTGGCCAAGGAATTATGGTATGTCAAATGTTGCTTTGCCATGTTTAATATATAAAGCAATACATTTTTGCATGAGATTTGTTGAACTTTTTATTAGTTTATTGAGGTGTACTATAGAATATTTAAGTGTACATTATTTTTAGGAAATTCACTGAATATCAGACCTTAATTAGGAAATTGTTATGTCCATGTTTTGAAAGGTGGTTGTACCATATGTACACAAGTCTATAGGCACTTGTCGGTGAAAATTTTAGCAAATTCATGCTCTCAAAATTTGCAGAGATAGAACCTCGGCGAAGATTTTATATAATGCAGTTCTCAAGGAGCGCCAATCTCGAATCATACTTTGCCTGTTATGTTTGGATAAGGGATTTTAAATTTTGTAATTCAGAACAGAAAAATCCAATTATGCATTCACTTGTATTCCTGAAAAATCCCTTTCCATTCAATTCAAAATAAGATGAATAAGTCGTGCAAGTGTGTCACTGGGTGCCAAAAGCAAACTTTTCTTGTAAATGAGGGACATGAATAAATCATATAGTAGATAGCTAATAGTTTTCCAAGGAGAAGCAAGGTACAATATTTTTTATAGTACAATAGTGTGATATCTTGATGATATCCCCTTATGGGTTTATGGGTTTTTGATTGTGTTTGTTTTGTTTGATTTTCTGTTTTCCTGTTTTTCTAGCCTCATGAAGATGGTCCACTCTTTCACCCAGTTGTAACGACCATCAGTCTTGGCTCACACACATTCCTAGACTTCTATAAACGAAGAGAGAAGAACAAGGCAGAATCTCAGGTCTGTAGTGCAATGCAGCAGACCTTACTGTACAGCTTCTCATGCTTAGAGAAAAGATTAAGAGATCAAATTACATTGAAAAGCCTGTGGTTGGGGCAGGGGATGGGCAGAAAGAGGCAGCCTTTATCATTTTATATATCAACATTTTGGCAGTTTGGCTGTGAAAACGTCTTCAAAATCTATGGAGGACTTTTCGAAAGAAATGCCTCTGATTGAACAAATTACCTTTATGTACTATGTGCACGTAAGCCGTCCTAAAGGCTTGGTGTATCTAAAAGATCTCAGGCATTATTGCCAATTTAAGCGCAGAATCAGAATTTTTCCTGTCCTATGTTTGATGGCCATTATCAAAATGGAAAGATGCCAGTGAATTATTATAAACACAAGATAATCAACTGGTATTCTGTATCTGTGTGTGACTCATATGTAAAAGGGATTTTTTTTTTTGTCTCCTTGGAGAAAATTATAGATTCAGAAATTCTGGCATCTTTTTATTTTAATTGAATTAAAAGATTCTTTACAGGACCAGAATTTTCCAAAGCTCATGTCAATTGCAATGATGTTGCAATAGGATACCCTGTACAGTGCTGTTGTTAATTGAAGAAAATTCTTCCCGTGCATTGTCAAAAGCTATCATTGATTTTGATTCCGCCTACTATTTAGGAGAGTAGGCAACATATCATGTAGGTATTTTTTTCTTCAATTCTATTACACATTTCTCTTTCTTTTCTCTTTCTATCTTACAGCCATCATCAGACAATTCTACAGATAACTCGGGGCTCAACGATCCATTCCTCTCCCTCCTACTAGAACCCCGAAGCCTCCTGGTCCTACAGGGGTCTATGTACACACATCACCTCCACGGCATAGCAGAGAGAAAGACTGATATTACAACAGATAAGGTGGCCAATCTTGGTGCCACCGGTTGTGAAGTCGATCAGAAAATCGAAAGAACATGTAGGGTGTCCCTGACGATCCGTTACTTCCCTAAGACGTTGAAGTTGAAATTGCAGTTTGGGAAGAGGTGATGATTCCCCAAAACATGAGAGAAAGACCGATATTACGACAGATAAGGTGGCTAATCTTGGTGCCACCAGTTATGAAGTCGATCAGAAAATCAAAAGAACATGTAGGGTGTCCCTGACGATCCGTTACTTCCCTAAGACGTTGAAGTTGAAATTGCAGTTTTTGAAGAGGTGATGATTACCAAACTTTATTTATAGTCAAAATAAAACTGACACTTCTTGTATCAAGACAGATAAGGTGGCCTATCTTGGTGCTATTGGGTACAAAGACATTCAGGAAATTGAAAGAGCATTTAGGGTGTCCCAGACGATCTGTTACTTCCCCAAGAAGCTGAAATTAAGATGGCAGATCAGGAAGAGATGATGATTATCCAACATGCTAAAACCGAAAGGAAAACTGCCATTGCAGCGGCTCGGGTTCCGATGGCTAATTTGAGCACTACCATAGGGAACCTGTAGGGTCTCCGTAACTGTTCCTTACTTCTCCTAAGACATGGAAGTTGAAGTTGCAGTTTGGGAAGAGATGATGATTACCAAAAACATAAGAGAAAAACAGATATCATGAACAACAAGGTGGCCAATCTTGGCACAACTGCATATGAAATCGATCGCCAGATTGAAAGAATGTTTAGGGTCTCCCTGACCATTTGTTACTTCCCCAAGACATTGGAGCTGAAATTGCAGTTTAAGAAGAGGTGATGATGATCAAACATGGCACAGCCAAGAGAAGGCTGATATCACGACCAATAAGTTGGTCAATCGGGGGGGGGGGGGGGGGGGGGGGGGGGGGGGGGGGGGGGGGTGCTACTGGTATGAAGTAGATCAAGAATCTGTAGACTCATCATGATCCATCTGTCACTTTCCCAAGACGTGGAAGTTGAAATTGCAGTTTGGGAAGAGGTGATGATGTGAAATTAGATGGCGGAATTAATCTAATGATCTAAACTAAATAATCTATGGTACTAAATAACAGGTTAATGTGATTGGTAGAAACTGTTTTTAAAGAAACTACATGTGATCCATTACATCCATTCCCTAGAAGATCAGTGTATATTATATGTTCAAACCATCAAACAAAAGCATTCCAAACTGAGGGGAACCCCTGTGTTCTGGATGACATTTACTAGTACTGGAGGTGTTGTTATCCTAAATGTAAAGTCATTCATGTGCATTGTGGTGCCTATTTATGTTTCTTGGTGCCAAGGACGCATGGCTACAGATAGCTGTAGATGGGGCTGGAACAGTCAAACCTGCTTTAGCGACCACCTGTGTAGAAAGACCACCTTTCCATAAAGATCATCCACCTTCCTTAACTCCCAAGAAGGCAATTTACATGTAAATGAACTTGGTATAGAGACCACCTGCTCATAAAGACCCCTTTTCTGTCTCCCATGGGTGGTCTTTATAGACAGG
This sequence comes from Temnopleurus reevesii, assembly GCA_036244855.1. Classification (NCBI taxonomy): domain Eukaryota; kingdom Metazoa; phylum Echinodermata; class Echinoidea; order Temnopleuroida; family Temnopleuridae; genus Temnopleurus; species Temnopleurus reevesii. Next base: position 65,530 of record BQKZ01000704.1, read on the forward strand.
TTTGACTGTATTAATAATAGGTTCATTTATATAGCGCGATCACTATATGCTATACTACGCTTGATACTATTGTAGGTACCATATCAGTTTTAGTTTCAGTTTAGTTTGCCTGGCTATAACTGCCAGGCAAGCCACTGAGGTGCTCAAACAAACTTCTTGCCTGGTTCCATTTTCATCTGGGTTTAGTGCAGCACAGTGTGGATAAATCTCTTGCTGAAAGAAATGAAAGCCATGGGTGGGATTTTAACCGCTGACCTTCTATTTGAAATGCAAAAGGCCAAACCACTACAACACAATGCTTTCACGTTTTCCTTTTCCCATATAGTAGCTCCATATACTTTACTTTTGTTCCTTGTATGCCTTTGTGAATGCTGTCCACTTAGCAAGAAGATAGTCTTTGGTATCGCCCAACTTAGGTTAGAAAAAAAAACTCCATTCGCTTGGTGGATGCTCTAACCACTATGCCACACATTCCCAGATCAATCCAATTGAAAAAAAAAATCAACAATAAAATCAAATATGAAACCTTTATGTGTTCTAATAACCTATTGAATTTACTATGAAATCTATGTGCATGAAATTTTATACCGCTGTTCACATGGACAGTATTCACTTAAGTTTTAATTTTTGTAAACGACAACATTTCATTTGAATACTCATTTGTTTTCTGTATTTTTTTACCACGTTTGTTGAAATTATTGTATTCATTTTTTTGTTTGCTTCATTTTGTAAAGGTCTCTCTCTTGTATTGGATTTCCTGTTATATCAGGTTTCAAAACAATTAAGAGTTTTGAGAGCTAGAATTAGAAAATTTACCACGCTATATCGTGAATCTTGTTTTTTTTCTAACTCTTTATACTGAAATTCCACTTTTATATCAAAATATATTGTGATTTGTTTCACGCTGCAATTGTATAAATGAAGAAAAAAAAAGTGAACAGGATGGATTTGACACTTTACACCCAATTCATTGGCACCCAACTCATTGTGTTAAATATACTGTTAGAATACAGAAAAGTGTATGAGTAATGTTTTGGTTATATCTCAGTTTTGCCTACCAAAGTTTTAAAATTCTATTTGTAAACTGCTACTTTTTGGTACCAGTTATGATATCATTGCCATAAGAAAAAAACTCGTTGAAAACTCATTTATTTCTTGAAGCTTTTCAATAATATCTTGTACATGTACCTTTATGCTTTATTTTAGTAACAATATCCACAGACCTGAACACCACAGCGCAGTAGAGTATATCTATATAGTAACTGTGCTATATAAATTATCTAATTAATAATTAATCAGATTAATTACTACCGAAAGGCATACAGAGTCCCCTCTGAGGAAGTTGAATTCATAACACTAGTTCTTCTTTGTCAAAATTGTTAATTGAAAAAAAAATAAATGTTTGAAATGGAAGACACATCCAATGTTACGTAAGAGGCTTTGTTCAGCTATTCTTATCGAATCTTCTTTTTGAAAATACGATGTTCAATTATTTTTTTCTACCATAAGAAAAATTAAGAGTTCAATGATTATTACATATCACATACAAAAATCAATATATACACAATGTATCAATTTTATAAAATAACAAACTGCTCTTCATTCCTTTTTTGTATGGGTGCATGAATACAATGTATTTTGAAGCACCTTAGCTGTACAAAACATATCATTGATAAGAAACAGTAATCAATATTCCACTAGGTCTGCTTTTGATTGGTGAAAGCTCAGAATTCATCATAAATTATTTAGGGTATAAGTAAGAGAGTTCTCTTAATTTTTGTTTAATAAATGGGAAAAATTAAGCATGTTTAAAATAAAAAAGAAAAGGAAAAACTCTGGACAATAGTGGGTATCAAAATGATGCCCAAATTTGAAACACAGCTATCTCCATGTGGCTGCCCAAGAGTTCCCTTTTAAAATAAAATCAATGTAATCAATGTACCAGTCAGTATGCATTGTATTGAAATCATGAATGAAAACCTTGATACACAAATGAAATGCTTTTACATCATCCTCTGCCAAAAAAAAATGGTACAGTACAATAGAGAACCTCGCCCATGAATGCAGATAAGCCTTTGGGAGAAAGAGATCATACTATTCAAAGAACATTGGGTGTGATGTGTTTGTCGGCTTAATAAGGGGCTTGTAGGATTATGTGCTTAACCCATAGAGGCACATTAGGTGGTTCCCCCTCGGATGCCAGCCATTCCAGAATATGCATGAGGCTAGTCTAGTCATTTGCAAACGTTTACGACCACTTTTCATATTTGTATTAACCTGTACACATTTTTGGTGGAGTCAGAAGAGTTTTACTGATATCTTTGGGTGACATTGCTCCAATTCACTGCTTAAACAGCAAGTTGTAGTGCTCAGACTATCAATGAAACCCTGGAAAAGACAAATTAGTTTGATCCCTTGGAAAGATTTTGCGAGATCTTACACAATGATTCGCATTCCATCAGACGTGTGATTAAAGCAATTTCGAGGATCAAATCATTGTGAGAGAGAGATCACACAAGATTTTTCTGAAAATTGAGGCACTTCTCTTTATTAGAAGGAAACGGATACTAACATGAACATTATTTTTAATCATTTGAGCAGATAATTAAGGACCAACTTGCACACAATTGTGAGTAAACCCCCTTTGAGGAAAGGTATGACTGCATAGAGGCAGGTGCAAAAATTTCAGGTTGTCTTAAACTTTTGCAATACACTATAGATTCTGGCTGGTTTATTTAATAATTTAATATTCACAATGCTTGTTCTTTACTCCGAACGAGTCGGCCTGCTAGCCTATCCCACCATACACATTTCCCCATTGATTCACGCAAGGAGATTGAATCACACAAGCGAATACATCACAGAGATATCGCATTCGTATAAACAACATTGTGAAACTGTCAAGACTTAAATAACCACCATCACAAATCAGAATTGCGTTTCATCAACAGAAGTCATGTCATTTTAATTCATTAGCCATTACAATTGTTATTCACAGGAATAGACATACTAGAATATACAGAATTTATTGGTATAATATCTCAAAAAATCTAGTTACATTTTTTTTTTCAGTGGTGAAATTCCCCATTTCTCTACACCAGAACATAGTTTCACATAATCATGACACTGTATACAGAAGGGGTCAACATTTTGAACATTTACTATCGATAATGTCTCTTATTTTACAACAATCTGTCAACATCAGACATAGCCATGCATATCACAAGTACACCTCTAAAATTTGCAATACATGTATAAATAAACATCGACTAAGAGCCAATGTTTCATACGGCAACATCTGGTTGACAAGTATTTTAATTGCATTGATTGATTAAAACGTTGTGTTCATATTTGACATCAATTTTTTTTATGAATCTCATTACATCTCTCATGCATACTTTCTGTAGATTATACATATTTATTTTTTAAACAATATATACACTTTTCACACATTTCTACAAAGTTTAAATGATCTCTATATGTCCTACAGTAATCAGAGAACACAAATGAACCATGCTAAATTAAAAAAAAAAAAATGCTAGAAAATAAACAATCGGAGCCATTTTGAAAATGGGTTCAAAATTGTTTTCTAGCTTAACTAAACCAAACACAGCACTTCAACTGAATGTAAAAACAATTTCATCTTCACAATAATAGGCAACATTATACATCATATCATGGGTTGACATACAAAGGACCGCACCTGCAAAAACTGATTGTTTTGTTCTAATATGCTATGCCATGAAAATTCATTACACGGAATATGAGCATCTCATTTAATACGTTTATAGATAACATACAAAAAAACGAGTAACCTGTGGATCCACCGAGATGTAAATGTTCAGACTCCTGTCTATGTATATAATTGGAGGTTTGCCGGTATGAATCCTAATCTCTCCCTATTTCATACACATTGTGCTGCACTCTACCCAGGTGAGGTAGATGTGTAGAAAAATTCCTAAAGTGTTCCTAAAATGCTGCACGCTACACCACATTTAAAAGCATGTGTATGGAGCTCCATTATAAATTAGAAATATTTCGTTATTTTCTAATTGTCGTCATATCTTAAGAATGAAAAAATGTTATAACAAAAAAAAAGGGAGAAATCAGAGACATGTCCATCTGTTTGTCAACCCTTGGTATAATCCAGTGATGTTTGCCTTGTGACGATGTAAACACACACTATTTCTATGGTTCATCGTATTCTGAACCCCTATTGCTCCTCTCAAAAACATTGAAATATTTCCAAGTCTGGCACATTACGTCTATTTCTTAGTGTATGATTAATGGACACCAAGGTTTCGAACCATTTTACACACACCTGAGGGTGGAGTCTTCCACAAATCATTGCTTCAAGAAACTTGCAAATTGGCAATATTGAAGTCACATCTCCAATTCAACTCAAGAAACACAGTGTTATTCACATACCTATATATTTTTTTTTTGCAATACACATTTGGTGGTGTTGCTTTAGTGTCTACCTAATACAGAATCATTATAAAAATATACTTATTCTACATTAGATTACCTCAGTAAATTACTCTTGCGATTTGCTCCACGATGGATATACATTTCAATTCATTCTTGACCTTTATTACTTCATAAAGGCCAATGCCAATGTTGTTCACTTTATAGTGATAACAGGGCGGTGTTTCACCAAGATACGAAAGACTTTACGCAAGTCTGGTATCAGTTCTTGTGCTGAATGATCGAGAATCTTACACACATTCCACTCATTAACATTCTCCAGTCTTTCTTAAAGTCGTGCGAAACTTTAAGAACAACTTGGTGAAACACCACCCAGGTAAGCAAAATATTTTGACCAGCATTGCACATGTACATCAGTGCAATTTCCAATGGCATGTACACACATAACTGCAAATGAAACACCAGGCCCATCATAAAGCTTTGGTCAAAACTTTGGGTTATAAGCCACTGCATGAGCACAATAGCTTGCCATCACAAAGATTTTTATGACAATATCATTCCAGTGCCACTAACACAATGCATGCACATGCTAAAAGCAATGGCAAGTATATAGGTCCAGAATTTACAACATATTATGCAATTCAATAATCATTTCTTGTTGAAATAATAGTAACTGATATCAAAATTTCTATTGTGCAGGACTAATATTAAAACAGTGACTGGGAATTCTTTGTTTATCTGTTATCACTACAAAATTCACAATTGGATCACATGTCCATATCTACTGTTCTGAGTTTCATGATGATGGCAGGTAAAAAAGAATTCCTACTTGCACTGAAGGATTAAGATAAACCAAAGTTTAGGTAAATGTGAAGAAAAAAACAGTGACTGAAACAGTATTTAAATAAAAACACACCAAAGAATAATTTCAAACCTGGGGATAGTGACTTGCTTTCACAAAATATACAATACAGAGTAACTTCAAAAATAAATAACACTGATCAAACTAGCATGTCTGGTGCAACTTCAATAGATCAATAAACCACATTTGTAATGTAAAATTTTATGAATACTCCTCTGTCAAATGCACAATGGCAAAATATTTGTTCACATGATAATATATAATTGTATTTCAATAGAAGCAATACGGATTGCAAGCAGTGGTTGTTGCCAGGTTGGTCGAGCTACAATGTTTATCCAACCAAGAAATGTTTATGTATGCAAGTAGCATTCTGACTATCGTTTTCTCATTATTTTTCAACAGCTAAATACAAAGTTCGTCTTGGGGCAAGCATGAATAAATTTGAATACATTACAAAAGTGGTCTATTCGTAAAAGGACATAATACAATAACAGGAATACCAACTATTCCATTATTTTCACTAAGTTGCAAATAGTCAAACAGCTGAACCAAATACATTTCTTAATGTGAAACCACGACAACATAAGTCTTTCTTCCAATCATTTACATGGAGAGTAAACACTGAATTCACATTAAAATACAATTGGCAATTCTGCATGAACGTTTTAAACCAAATCAATTCATGCTGTATAATGAAAATGTTGTCAAAATATTGTCAATGAATTCAAAGTAGAAGGGACAATATTAAGCTAGAGCTAGCTGAGATTTGATGAAATATACCTTGATAAACAAAAATGCCTTATTCTTGTAATACATGTAATTCTATTTAATACATTCTGTAAGTGCTAGCGATGCAAACGTGGTGCGTACAATAAATATGAAAACAAATTTCAGTCTTTATTAAGGAATGATGTTTATCAAATGTGCAACATTCCCAAATATAAGATGTCAAAGTAGAAGTTAAAAACCAAAACAAACATAAAGGAAACGAGAGGTTGCTATGAAATTGATCGTGATAATAGAAGGAAAACAAATCAATAATATCCTAAGTCTTTGTGAGGTCCTCATACGAAGTACATACTTGAATGCTAAGCACAAGCCCTGTTAAACTTACCTGTAAATGTAGCTATCTTTACATTGGTCAATAGTGCAATACCTATGGTTATTATACATTAGTGAGGAAACAATGCAATCCATGATCTATGCTTTATTATGTGTAAGGACAAAACTTCATTGGCCTATTAAAGTCAAACACAAAAACTGTGGATTACCTAAACAGTGTGCAAATTGGGGATATAAATACCCCCTTTAGTGCATGTGGAGTGTAGTTATGCTAAGTTAACTTTCCAATACCAAAATTTATTTTCATTCATCAAATCTAATCTAACCAGCTTACCTAAAGAGTTCCCAGAGTATAATTTACACTATATAGGATTGTCTGGTAGTGTTTTCAACTAAATCTCACAAGAAAATTATATACAAACTCTCAGTAATAAAAAGAATAAGACATAAATAATAGGTGTTTTTTTTATTTTAAGAAGTGTATATTCTCAAAATGAAATATAAACCAAATAAACATACCAGCCAAAGTATAGAGTTGATGTACATCCTATTTTGTAATAAATATTTGTACATCTAGTCAGATTGAATCTCGTAAATGATCATTACACAATATATTTTTTCATTCAAAATATAATTCAGCATGACAGAATCAGACTATATGAAATACTAGATTTCTGTTTGAAGTTATAATCTTTCAAATCCTGTTTTTGATTGAGGATTACACTGTGGGCAGAACAAACAAACAATTGCACAAAGTAAGCAACTTTCATTCAAGCTTTCATGAAAGCTCTAGAAAAACAATTGAATTTTCCTTTCCTCTCATTCTGCAAAGAAAGGTGGAACAGGTGTTACACCTGTTTCTTGAATAAACAGGGAAGTTTCATTCTTTTGTGTTTTGAAGCAATTGTACAGGCTTGAGTGGAAGATGTCTGCTTTGTGCAAATCCTTTGTTCGTTCTGCTCACAGTGCCACAATGTTGAATAAATAGCTCATAATCCAGCAGAAAAGTAGTAGGAAAGCTGCAATAAAATGCAAATTCAATCATGTACTCTATTATGACACGTTTGCGGTCATCGCTTTCATGATAATGAACATGACAACAAATTTCTTACAAATATAACAACACATTTCTTGCAATTATTGCAACTTTCTTGCAACTCCTTCAACAACTGAATTGAAAACTGCTCTATTGAGGTTTACATCCAAACTAATTGCAAATGAAAAACCAACAAGCCTAGTCACCAGTGTCCCGCTTGTTGAGCGTATGCAACAAATAACTTAAAGTTGGTGGATTACAGCTAGTAAGGTTGTGCCAACTCAGCCCAGACAAGACAATATATATACATGAACATCAGAAAATGCCATCGGTTCCATGGTAAAATATAATTTCTTCATAAAATAATTTTGCCATGCATAGATAGAGCCAGAAATGTAGACCAGCCATACATTTGCACAAGTACATTTGACAACCAGGGTTGTCCTACATAAAGATGTGCAAAGATCCACACATGACTCTATGAATGACTGGTATCCCTTCCTTGCACTAAATGACAACCACTGGAGGTGAATTGCACCAGTGAAGGGTCACCGGTCGTTCGTAGAGTCGTGCATAGATCTATGCACAACTTCATGAAACACAACACACAAGTGAATGAAAATGGCAGTAATATTGACATAAATTTTCAAATATTCAATGTAAATACAATGACCATGTAATGTTACTCTCCATTAAAAAACAAGTACCGGTAGTGTATGAACTAACAATCGATGTAGTTTGAAAATTAATCTTTATACCAAATAAAAATGACATACGAAGTAACAAATTAAACTAGAAACTAATTTCAATCCAAGTCAATCACTAGAATGTGTAAGGAAAAAAAAACATGGTAAAGTTTACACCTCCTTAAATTCTCTAAATCCATATATCAAATAAAATTACATTTAATTATCATATTCCTTTAAAAACATGTTTCAAACAATTCAATAAGGAGAAATGTTTGACTGATCACAAAGAATATTAACAATAATTTCAATGACAGCTGTGCATATTGAAGTTAATTAGGTGATGGACAACTGTATCACTTGATTAATTGTATTGCTAAAAATTCTGAAGAGTAATCTGCACACAAATAACAATTATATAGTCTAATATCACACAGAAAAATAAGATTGCCAACCTTGATACAGACTGCAAGTTCAATATATGACCCTTAATTCTCAGTCGGAGTAAGTACACAACTCAAAAAAAGTTAGGGACCAGCATGAAATATACATATAAATTCATAAATTTCTTGCAATACCTCAAAAGAAACAATATTTTCTGTTATCAGAAAATCTGTAGTCACTTTCACACATGAGCGATTTCATTACCTCTGACAATGTTAAGGAAGAAAACTTGGCAATTTTCAATAAATGCTATAACGTCAAACATGCATTAGCTTCCCAAACTGATAGTCATCTCCCCAGCAACTGCAAATCGATATCGACGATATCGATAGTATCGTGAGATATCATTCGATATTGGGTATTTTTGGTGAGAATTAAAATTGGGTCCCTAACTTTGTTTGAGACGTGCACAGTTCCTTGCCTAATCTGAAAGCAGCTGTAATCAATTGCATCATTCACACAATTTATGGTTCATTCATTTCTAATTGACATTAAATATAATACACTAAAAAAATCAATAGCTTATATAATTCCCCCTTTTTTCAATATAAATATGCCATTCTTTTTCATCTATTTAGCCAGGGTATTACTGATAATACAAAAGTGCCTTGAACGCTCAGCATAGTGGATATGCATGCTATCCAGGAACCTCAAAAGTACGTGTGCAGCATAAAAATACACAGCGACAACGGGCAATTATCCCCCTAAACTTTAGAAATAGCTCCTGTGAACTCCAAATACACCCATAAAATGTATTATGGGGGCTACTTTTAAACAGGTCATACATATAAATACATATAACCAAATTACATACAACTGGACACTTGGAAGTGATCTGAAATATATCAATTTGCATCGACATAGTAGGTTTACATCAACATCTACCTCAAGGTTCTGAAGTGATGTAAATAATTACCTCATAAATTTTGCTCTAATTTCTTACACATACTGACATCCGAGTCAAAATATAATGAGGTTCAAGATATAAAAACTACACTGGATTGCTCAAATGCAAAGTCAAGGACTTGATAAAAAAATATCCACTGATTGAACACACTTATCCAGGTGACTTGAAGCCATCTTTTTGGCATTACACAACAGGCCCCAAGGGGATTCCTTGAGGGACCGCAGGTGTTCCAGAGCTACCAGTTTTCATCCGATGATTCCTAATGCAGGAAACAGTATAGAAATAGAGCAAGAGAGGTATAGAAAATACAAAGGATGAAACGAAAATGAGGGAAAGTCCCTTTAGTTTATATGGAGCATTGTATCATTGCATCTATACATTAAATTATACATGCAAATGTTCATGCCCATACAGAAAGTAAGTAGAAAAGAGAATGAAATAAATGCAAAGTGGTAGGAGATAGGGTAAGATGAAAACAAACCAGCAAAATTATACTGATTAGTGAAGAAATAAATTGTCATATATTTAACTAATATTTCTGGATATACTCCAAGTGCAACTGTCTTTTATGTTATTAAACATGCCACTGAACAATATCACATGAATAGTTGTCTAAAAAACTACAAAGTGATCCAGAACATTTTTTAAGAAGTCTACCTTTGACAAAATCTACAACATGCAATACCCCTACTTGTTAATATAAAGCGGATGTCCTACAAGTAGAATTTTGTCCATTTTGTCTCACTCTCAGCTTTATTGATGCTTATGAGATTCTGATACCAAATTACACTCCAGGGTGGTGTTTCACCGCCCTGGACGACTGGTATCAGTTTTTGTGCTGAATGATCGAGAATCTTACACATAGTACAGTCGTTAATGTACTCAAGTCTTTCGTAAAATCATGCATGACTTTAAGAATGATTTGGTGAAACATCACATGCTTGTTTCCTAAAGCCGTTCGTAGAGGTATGTACAACTCTTCGCACAACTGGTGAACCTTTCTTAAGTGCTAACTCAGCGAAATTGAGATCACTGAATGCAGGAAGGAGTCAAGAGTTTTGCATAGAGTTGTGCTATCTCATAAACACCTTTATGCAAGCATGCATCAGGGATTCATTGTAACATATCTTTCTAAAAATGATCAGAAATAGAACAAAAGTGGCAGTGAATGCTCAGAGCTAAAACTGAATGAGACATGCCAAATAATTCTCAAGGAAAATGTATGATGACAGAGAAGTGACTAAATACAAGGGGCTCTTTTCTACACATCGATTAACATTATGATCTAAAAATGGGATGTTAATTAGGTGAGGTACTCAGTTTAGCCAAGTTTTTGCTGCATGCATATCACTGTAATGTAATCAAGCTAACTATCAAAAACATTTATCCTTCATGCAAAAAGATTACTGTTCCCTTTCTTTGATTGTTTTGTGGGGGGGGGGGTTCATTACACAACCAGCCCCTTTAAAATGAAGACACTTAGCACACACTGCGTATGAAGCATCATGGTTTACCATGCAAAAAGATGCCAAAGCCTTTAAACAGTAGTGTACGTGTAAAACTAAGTATAGTTGAACATTTTGTGGGATACAAAACGGAGTCCACTGTAGAGAGACAGCTTTTAAAGACAGGTTGTACAGTACANTTAAGTGCTAACTCAGCGAAATTGAGATCACTGAATGCAGGAAGGAGTCAAGAGTTTTGCATAGAGTTGTGCTATCTCATAAACACCTTTATGCAAGCATGCATCAGGGATTCATTGTAACATATCTTTCTAAAAATGTTCAGAAATAGAACAAAAGTGGCAGTGAATGCTCAGAGCTAAAACTGAATGAGACATGCCAAATAATTCTCAAGGAAAATGTATGATGACAGAGAAGTGACTAAATACAAGGGGCTCTTTTCTACACATCGATTAACATTATGATCTAAAAATGGGATGTTAATTAGGTGAGGTACTCAGTTTAGCCAAGTTTTTGCTGCATGCATATCACTGTAATGTAATCAAGCTAACTATCAAAAACATTTATCCTTCATGCAAAAAGATTACTGTTCCCTTTCTTTGATTGTTTTGTGGGGGGGGGGGTTCATTACACAACCAGCCCCTTTAAAATGAAGACACTTAGCACACACTGCGTATGAAGCATCATGGTTTACCATGCAAAAAGATGCCAAAGCCTTTAAACAGTAGTGTACGTGTAAAACTAAGTATAGTTGAACATTTTGTGGGATACAAAACGGAGTCCACTGTAGAGAGACAGCTTTTAAAGACAGGTTGTACAGTACAAATTATCTCTATTAAAAGAGACACAGCTTTGTTGAATGCCTAAACAGGTGGTCTGGAGATCAGTTTGACACAAGGGATAGATGCCAACTGTTCCAGAATATGTGATAGTAATCAAAATGTGAATCACCTAACAGCTTTGCCAAATATTTCATCAGGAAAGAAAGTAGACTGATATTGAATTGAATACATTAAACTTCACTGACATACGAATCCATATTTTGTTTGAATAAAAATGACGGCTTTGTACAAATTTACATTTGTTTCTATCGATAATAATTTTCATATTGGAAACTTGGCTTTCTCTAAAAGAAATTTTTTTTTTCAGCTGTTGGGTGATATACACTTTAGATTTCTTCCTTTATGTTCTCGAATGGTTGGCATCTCTGGATTATGTGACCATGTCCACCAAGACCCAATGCTGTTCAGCAAACATTATAATCATGTACGAGCCATCAAACATGAAATTTTTAAGTTTGCAGCTATCATTTAACCCAAATATTAGCTAATGAAAATTAATTTTTGGTTCATATTCAAATTGGCAACATCTTTATTCTCCTCTAGTAAAAATAAAAATTGATTTAGATGTAATGTCATCCAAAAGAGATTTTGTGATTTCTTTTCCTTCATTTTCTTGAGTTGCCAATTTTAAGAAGCATACACATTATTTTCAAACTAATCTAAATCAGGAACACATCATCACATGGCACTATAAATAGGCTCAAAATACTCATTCTTGTTTTTTCTCTTTCTAATCATTTTTTTAAAATGTAAATGCTCAGCTTTTTGGCGTGTGGAGATACTGCCAAACCATCAATAAAAGGCGACACTGTATCTCTACATGTTTAGGTAATTTTTTTCCTTTTCCAAATGGTAACACAAACCTCAATTTCAGTATTTGTGGAGATACATAGGGTTTTGCTGGATAGGGTCACATATAAATATAGTTAGCTAAGGCCTTGTAAAATGCTTACCTCATCCCGATTCCTGTTGGGGTTGAGTCTGTTTAGAATTTCTTCGATGGTACCCTTCCTGCACATGAAAGTGGGAGGCAGGGGGGCAGGCACAGGGGACGAGAGGTGAAAAAGAACAGATAAAACAGGAGCGTTGACAGATTCACAGATGATGAGATGAGAGAAAAAAAGAGAAGAAAACGTTAAGTACGTGTTAATTATCTATCTGCATATATACATTTTGTTTGTTCACAAATAAGTCTGAAACATCACAAAATGTTTTTTTTTTTTTTT